>CAUYQG010191314.1:0-145465 GCA_963574415.1 Tarsius wallacei
GTGGGTATCTATCTGAGGATGGGGAGACACCTCTTATCAACAAGGGTACCTGAACGAAATATTTTTGTATGCCTAACCCCTAACTGTACCCCACAATAACATAATAAAATAAAATAAAATAAAAAAAAAAAAAAAAAGAAATTCAACCAAAGGCCAGGCATGGTGGCTCAAGTCTGTAATCCCAGCACTTTGGGAGGCCAAGGTGAGGAGATTGCCTGAACCTACGGGTTCGAGAACAGCCTGGGCAAGTTGGCAAGACCTCGTCTCTACAATGAATCAAAAAATTAGCTAGGCGTGGTAGTGTGTGCCCATAGTTCCAGCTACTTGGAAGGTTGAGACGGAAAGATCGCCAGAGCCCTGTAGGTTGACACTGGGGTGGCGGTGAGCATTTCCACTGCACTCCAGCCTGGGCGATGGTGTGAGACTCCAACTCAAAAAAAAAAAAAAAAAAAAGAAAAGAAAAGAAAAGAAATTCAACCAAAAAGAAAATAGGTTCATTTGCTGTAGTTTGAACTCAGTGAACCCTGTGGCCTCCCAGTAATTACAAATTCACCTTTTAAAAATATACTCACAAGTTAGCTTTCAATAATGTATCTGCCAGTTTTGTTTTGTTTTTTTACTTTTGTCACAACTTTATAAATTCCAGAATCTTCTCTTTCTTTAAAAAATTCAGATCATGTATCCTTCTCTAGGCTTCTGGCACTTCTCCCATTGAGAAAAATGGCATTTTTTCTGCTTTTGTTTTTGCCTACAAAATGCTTACACAAAACTGAGAGGAACTAGACAATAATTACAGAGTTACCTAAAATATAGTCAAATATTAAGATGAATGACAGAAACAGAGAAATGTTCTAAACAGTCAAGAAAGTGGTTAATGGGCTACAGGTATTAGTGAAGACTTCACGGTAAGGCCTGTAACCTCAAACTCTAAGAGGTAGGTCTTCGATCTTGGACTTTTCCATAATCACTCAAAGGGCACTCTATGTGCTCCTTGAAGATCTCAGAAATCTCCTGTCCCTGTCCAGTCTCCCTTCTGACCACATTGGTGCCCAGCAGCAATGCTGACCCTCGAGGCTATCGGTTACTCCTACTGGGCTATGGGTCCATGCCCTGAGATGCACTGAGCTGGGAGAAGCCATCAGAGGGTCCTATGGGGAATCCCATGATACCTCAGGGGCAGGGAAGTAGTCATTGCTCAGAATGTCTGTAGAATCGATCTGCAACAAACCCTGGCACTTTTGTCCCAAGACTCAACTGTAGGTTTTCAATTTATGAATATTACAGACATGTAATGAGCACTTACTCTATACCAGGCACTGGGGTAAGTACAAGAGATACTAAGTTAAGCTAGACATGTCCTTAGTAAGTTTCTCAAAGAAAGTGGAGCTTGAGCTGACTCTTGAGCAGGCACTAGACATTGATTGGATGAGGAGGACTGGTGAAAGAAGCTAAGGCATGCCATTGGTGGAAGCAGCCAAGGGAAGAGAACCCGAGATGTATGAAATAACTTGCCAAAACTTGTTGGAAACTGCAAATGCTTCTGGATGACCAGATAATATGCCAGTCGTGAGAGAGTGATGGAGGCAAAGCCAGAGAAGGGATCAGCAGCCAGAGGGTGAAGAACTTTGGTTGTATGATAAAGAGTTTAAACTCTTATCCTGAAGGCGATAGTGACCTATAGGAGGATTTTCATCAGCAAAGTGAAATGATTATAACTGTCTTTTAGAAAGAGGGCTTTTAGAAGAAGTATGGAGGATAAATTGAAAAAGAACCATTCTGAAGTCCAGAGAGTCCAATTGGGAGGCTGTGGCAGTAACAAGATTAGAAGGAATGAATACTGATAAAAGTAGTGGTCATTAATGGAAGTGGAGCAGAGGGGGAATGCAAATGGCAATAGAGGAGATTGAATTATAACCTTGTTCAAGAGGAATTCGATGGAAAGAAAGGGGTTGAGGTAGAGGGAAGAGTCTGGGGCCATTCTCACATTTTTTATATTGCTCACTGAGTTGATGAAAAGTGCTTTCACTGAGATAGTGTATAAAAAGGGAGGATCAAGTTTTGGAGTAAGATGATGCATTCAGTCTTCAACATGTTGAGATTTGGGTCTGCAGGATTTCTGTGGGGATATTTTCAGTTGGAAGTTTTACATAAAAGTCTCAAGCTCATTTGAGAGGCAGAGTGAGGGGAAAATGGAGAGAGATTTATCAATGTATAAAAATGGTGATTCCAGCTGGGTGTAGTGGCTCATGCCTATAATCCCAGGAACTCAGGAGACTGAAGCAGATGATCACTTGAGGCCAGGAGTCTGAGACCAGCCTGACCAACAAAGTAAGACCCTGTCTCTTTAAAAGAAAATGTTTTAAATTAGCCGGGCATGGTGTCCTGTGCTTATAGTCCCAGCCACTCGGGAAGCTGAGGCAGGAGGAGTGCTTAAGCCCAGGAGTTCCAGGCTGCAGTGAGCCATGATCACACCACTGCGCTCCAGCCTGGCAACAGAGTGAGACCCTGACTCTTAAAAAAAAATGGTGGCTTGAAGCCATGAATTGACATGGTAGGAGCAGATACTGATAACCAACATTTTGGAGTGTCTTTTTCTGTAAGAACTGCCTCTCACCTGACCCACAGGTAGACATGTTTGAATTGCATAGTCCTGCCATACTGTCTTAACCATCATGCCAATTGGCCCAGACTGGACCAATCAGATAACGTCAGCCAGGAAATCTGAGATTGAAACCTCCTTTACAAAATCTCTGTAAGTTTTTTGACTTTAGAAATATAAAGTCAGGTAGTGTGGGGAAGTCATATTTGGCTATGAAAAAGCTAAACAAGTTAACTCTAGAGGAATAGGGTCAAGGCTGAGGAAAAAATAAGAAGCAGAAGCTGCATATTTCCTTATAACTTTTGAGCCTCTGATAGTTCTTCATGAAGTCTTGGCACCTGGAGATACCCCAGAATCCTCCCAATAAGTTCTACTCCACTCCCTCCAACACTCTTATTTTTTTTCTTAATCTTGTAAAGAATGAAAAGTGCTACCTGAAATCAGGTGAAAAATTATCACCATTTTGAAACCTCTAATGACATTCTGAATCTAGGCAGTATTAATTGCTGCTAAAATCAAACACACACAAAATAAGGCATTCAGATAGTATGTATCACCAGTTGGAAGAACGCTATATTGCCCAGGATATAATACTGTCAGAAAATCAAGACTGTAATCCCAGCACTTTGGGAGACTGAGGAGAGTGGATTGCCTGATCCGGTGGATTTGAGACCTCATCTCTACAATAAATCAAAAATTAGCCGGGAGTGGTGGTGTGTGCCTGTAGTTCCAGCTACTCGGAAGGCTGAGACAGAAGGATCGCTGGAGCCCAGCAGGTCGGCGCTGGGGTGGCCGTGAATGTGCCACTGCACTCCAGCCTGGGCAATGGAGTAAGACTCCAACTCAAAAAAAAAAAAAAAAAAAAAATCAAGAATGTGTCTGATCAAGTCTCTAGATCTAAATATACATTTGCAGGAAATACAAGGTCCAAAGGAACACGTTAATCTACACCAAGGGAATAAAATTGGGACTATCCAGACTATAAAAAGCATGACCAGAAAAATTACCTAATTTCTTCATGTAAAAAAGAGATGCTGGGGTATTTCAGTAAGTTAAATGAGACTTAAGGGACACATGAATCAATTGTAATATGCAGAACTTATCTTGATCTTGACTCAAACAAATACACACTTTGAAATTTATTAGGGAAATTTGTTCAGTGACTGGACATTTTATGATGTAAAAGAATTATTATCATTTATGTATTTATTTTTTTATTTTGAGTCGGAGTTTCACTCTGCCACCTGGAGAGGTTGGAGTGCAGTGGCACCCTCACCTCCACTTGCAGCCTCAATCTGCTGGGCTCAGGCGATTCTTCCACCTCAGCCTTCCGAGTACGTGGGACTACAGGCACGTGCCATCACACCCGGCTAATTTCTTGATTTATTGTAGAGACAAGGTCTCACCAAGTTTTCCAGGCTGGTCTCAAACTCCTAGACTCAAGCAATCCTCTTGCCTCTGCCTCCTAATGTGCTGGGGTTACAGGCATGAGCTACCATGCCCGGTTAAGAATTATTATCTTTTAATATGACAGTGGTATAACTATGTGTTTCTTAAGAGAATCCCATACTTTTGAGATACATACTTAAATATGAACAGAAGAAAAAATATAATAGCTAGGATTTTCTTCTAAATTATTCAATGTGGTAGAGCAAAGTGAGGTGTATAGATGGACAAAATTGGCTCTGGGATTGATAATAAATAGCTGAAGCTGGGGGCCCATTATATTATTCTTTCCTCTTTTGATGTGTTTTACATTTTCCATAATAAGCAGTTAGAAAAAAAGGAATAAGAGCTTTGAAATACCCATGAATATAAGTTTGGGTCAACATCTAAATATCAAATTTTTTTTGAGTTGGAGTCTCACTCTGTCACCCAGGCTGGAGGGCAGTGGCACGCTCCTGGTCACCACAGCCTCGACCTGCTAGGCTCAGGTGATCCTTCCACCCTCAGCCTTCCAAGTAGCTGGAACTACAGGCACACGCCACCATGCCCAGCTAATTTTTTGATTTATTGTAGAGATGAGGTCTCGCTGAGTTGCTCAGGCTGGTCTCGAGCCTGCAGACTCAGGTAATCCTTTCATCTTGGCCTCCTAAAGTGCTGGGGTTCTAAATATCAATTAATATAATATACATATTGATAGAATAAAGAACAAAAAACTCTTTGATCATCTCAATAGATGCAGAAAAAGCATTTGACAAAAATCTAGCACCACTACATGGTAAAACAAAACCAAAAACCCCCAACAAATTAGCAATGGAAGGGGACTTTCTCAACCTCATAAAGATCATTTATAAAATACTCACAGTTAGCATCATACATACTTGTGAAAGTCTGAATGCTTTTCCCCTAATATCAAGAACAAGACAAAAATATCAACTCTTGCCACTTCTAGTCATCATTGTACTAGAGGTTCTGGCCATTGCAATTAGGCAAGAAAATTAAACAAAAGTTATACAATGTAAAGAAAGCAAAAAAATGATCTCTCTTTGCAGATGACATAATCTTCTACACATATCTTGTACAATTCTAAAGAATCCACTAAAATTATTAGAATAAAAAATGAGTTCAGTAAGATTGCAGGGTATAAGAACAATATATAAAAATAAATTGTATTTCTAAACACTAGCAATGAACAACCTGAAAATGAAATTAAGAAAGTTACATTTATATATAATTTAAAAATAAATAGACTAAAATACCTAGAAATTTATTTAACAAACGTACAAAACTATATTTAGAAAATGATAAAAACAGTGTTGAAATTAAAGACCTAAATAAATAAAAAGATATACCACATTCATGGATCAGAGGACTTAATATTGTTAAGATGACAGTATTGTTCAAAGTGATCCACAAAGTTGATGCAATCACTATTAAAATCCCAGCTTGCATCTTTTCAGAAACTGACACACTGATTCTAAAATTCACATGAATGTGCAGGGGAACAGGAATAGCCAAAACAATCTTTAATAAGAACAACGTTGCTTTCTGATTTTAAAATTTACTAAAACCTACATTACACAAGACAGTGTGACACTGGCATATGTATAGAAACATAACTCAGTGGAATAGAACTGAGAGTTCTAAGTAAAACTCTGATATTTATGGTCAGGTGATTTTCCACAAAAGTGTTTTGAAATTTAGATCTTAAAGAAGAATCCATATTGACTCCCAGTACAGTGCTCTTTCTCTTTAACAACATAGAAAGAACAAAGCAGCCTCTTTTGGGTTGGTGGGGCGGGGGGGGGGGGAGTGGATAAGGTGAGGCTGAAGGATACAAAATGACCTTACTCAACTTTGGTGGTTTTAATACAGCCCATTCTAGAAAAGACCTAAAACCTTGTCCACATGTAAAAGAGCCTATGAAAATCAGAGCATGCAGAAAAAAAGGAAAGATGTCACTAACTACAACTGCTGTGATGATGACAATACTTACATAATATTTACTAAGTGTTGGGAATATTTCTAAATGTTTTAAATTGATTAACTTGTTTAATACTCACCAAAACCTATAATAAGTATCATTATGATCTCATTATATAGATGAGAAAACTAAAGACCAAGAGTTTGTATAACTTCCCCATAATCAGAGAGCTGTAAATGTTGAGACAGTGATTCTTAGCCCTGATTGCACATCAGAATTTCCTCGGGAGTTTGTAAAACACTCAGTTCTCTGCCCACCACTGAGACCAATTATATCAGACTCCACAGTGGGTTTTTAAATCTCCCCAGGTGATTCCAATGTGCAGCCGAGGATAAGAACCATTGTATTAAGGTACAGTCAATTCTTACTCATTGAACAGGGTAAAGAGCTACTCACCTGATATACTGCATCCTCTCAGTTTAAAGACAGTGGTTTTTCAGAAGATGGTCTCAGAAGCATCCCATGAGAACTAAAAAATAAAAATTGTCAGGCCTCAATCCAGACTTTGGATCAGTCAGAAGCCCTAGAATGGGTTGGCTCTAAGGTGACTTCTAGTGTTAAAACTCCGCATTTCCATAAGCCCTGATTCAAGTTCCTGGTGGAAGGATATTTTCCAAACCATAAGCACATTCTAATTTCCAGCCATGAGAAGTCAATACAGCAAACACACTTCAACAGAGCTGAGTAAGGCACCAGAGTTATTCTTGGCAATGGGAAATTATTATGGAATGCTGGATGCTCCAGGTTAGAGGCCCAAGAAAGAGTTGTCAGGTACAAAAAGCAGATGTGGGAGTGTTGCTCTCTTAACAGTGTCGTGTAATTCTGACCCCTAGTTTGTGATTATCTGCTTCTCTCAGAAGCAGAAGTGGATGGGAAATATAGACACTAAATCATTGCAGTGAAACAGTTATGTTAAGAAACAGCCAGATTCGTTTCCTGGGGCTGTCAAAACAAAGTACCACAGACTGAGTGGCTTAAACAGCAGAAATGTATTGTCTCATTGTTTTGGAGGTTAGAACTCCAAAATCAAGGTGTCAGCAGGGTTGGTTCCTTCTGAGGGCTGTGAGGGAGGGTCTGTTCTGTGCCTGTTTCCCAGCTTCTGGTGGCTCCAGGAGTCCCTTGGCTTGTAGGTAGACACTCCCTCTGTGTCTTCATTTCCCATTCCCCTCCCCTCCTTTTTTTTTTCAAATCCCTACTTTACCATTGGCCAGCTGTGTGCCTTGGGCAAGTCGCTTCATCATCTCCCTGAGCCACAGTTTCCTCCTCTGTAAAATGGGTAGAATAATAGTACCTATTTCACAGTATTGTTGTAGGAAGAAATGAAATGATAAAGTTCATTGCACGAGCCTGGCATGTAGCTAGAAATGGCAGATGCCATCACTTTTAATGGTTATTTCTTTTAAATCTCATGAGAACCCCATAGGGCAGGTGTTATTATTCCCATTTTACTGATGAAGAAATAGACTCAGAGAAGTTGAGTAACTTGCTGAAAGTCACATAGCTAGAACGTAAGTCACAGAGGTAGAGTTTTAATCTGTATTTATTTGTTCCTTAACAATAGCTGCCAAAGTAAGAATCCTAAGAAGTGCTTTCTGTATAGGATAGGGTTGTAATCTCTTCTCCCCTGGGCTGGATCCATCTACAGGAAGCTCTCTTTGGCTGGCAGGTTTTTCTTTTGCCTTTTTTCAAATTTTATTTTATTTTTTAATGGTATAAACGTATGGGGTACAAGTGCAATTTTGTTACAAGTATAAACTGTGTAGTGTCAAGTCAGGGCTTTTAGGGTATTCTTCACCTGAATAACACACACTGTACTTATTAAGTAATTGCTCATCACCCACTCCTTCTCATCCCCTCACACTTCCAAGCCTCCATTGTCTACCATTCCACTCTCTACTTCCATGTGTACGGTGTTTTACCACCCACTTATGAATGAGAACATGCAGTATTTGACTTTCTGTGTCTAGCTTGTTTCACTTCAGATAATTGCCTCCAGTTCCATCCATGTTGCTGCAAAAGACATGATTTCATTCATGTTATGGTTGAATAGTATTCCATTGTGTATATATACCACATTTTATTTGTCTAATCATCCATTGATAGATAATCATGCTGATTCCATGTCTTTGCTATTATGAATAGTGCTGCAATAAACCTAGGAGTGCAGGAATCTTTTGGATATAACGATTTCATTTCCTTTGGGTATCTACCCAGTAGTGGGATTGCTGAATTGAATAATAGTTCTATTTTTAATTCTTTGAGAAAACTCCATACTGTTTTCCATAGAGTTCTACTAATTTACATTCCCACCAACAGTGTTTAAGAGCTCCCTTGTCTCTGCATCCTTGCCAACATCTGTTATTTTTTGGACTTTTTAATAGCTATTCTGACTAGGATGAGATTATATTTCATCGTGGTTTTAATTTGCATTACTCTGATGATTAGTGATGTTGAGCATTTTTCATATACCTGCTGGCCATTTGTATCTTATTTTGAAAAATGTCTCTTCATGTCCTTTTTGTTGTTGTTTGGTTGTTTGAGTTCCTTGTATATTCTGGGTAATAGACCTCTGTCAGATGGATAGTTTGTAAATATTTCCTTCCATTCTGCAGGTTATCTGTTCACTCTGTTGATTATTTCTTATGCAGATGCAGAAGCTTTTAAGTCTTATTTGTCTTTTTTTTTTTTTTTTGCCCCGTGTCTTTGAGGTCTTAATAAATTCTTTGCCTAGACCAAAGTCCAGAAGAGTTTTTCCTTAGTTTTACTCTAATATTTTTATAAGTTTGGTTTTATGTTTAAGTCTTTAATAGATTTTGAGTTGATTTTTATATATGGTGAGAGATAGGGGTCCAATTTCATCCCTCTGCATATCCCAACCCAATTTGCACCATTTATTAAAAAGGATGTCCTTTCCCCAGTGCATGTTCTTATTGGCTCTGTCAAGGACAAAGCTGTAAATATATGGCCTTATTTCTGGTTTCTCTATTCTGTCCCATTGATCTATGTGTCTATTCTTATACAAATACCATGGTGTTTTGGTTACCATAGCCTTATAATATAATTTGAAGTCAGGTAATGTGATGTTTCCATTTTTGCTTAGGATAGCTTTGGCTATTCAGGCTCTTTTATGGTTCCATGTGAATTTTAGGATTGTTTTTTTCCAATTCTGTGAAACATAATGTTGGTGTTTTGATAGAGATTGCATTAAATTTGTAGATTGCTTTAGGAAGAATGCTCATTTTAATAATATTAATTAATATAATTATCATTAATATCAACATCACTAGTGAGCATGAGGTGTTTTTCTTTTTGTTTGTGTTATCTACAATTTCTTTCATCAGTGTTTTGTAGCTTTTCTTGTAAAGATTTTTCACCATTTTGGTTAAATTTATTCCTAAGTATTTTATTTTTAGTAGTTATTATAAATGGGATTGCTTTCTTAATTTCTTTCTCAGTTAAATTATTACTGGTGTGTATGAAATACTACTGATTAATGTACTTTGATTTTGTATCCTGCAACTTTACTAAATTAATTTATCATATCTAGAAGTTTCTTGATGGAGTCTTTAGGGTTTTCATTTTATTTTTTTATTCTTTTAACGACAGGGTCTCACTCTGTCACCCAGGCTGGGGTGTAATGGCACAATATAGCTCACTGCAAACTCAATCTCCTGGGCTCAAGGGATACTCCTGTCTCAGTCTTTCAAGCAACTAGGACCACAGGTCCTAGCCAATGCTCTATTGAGATAATTATAGGGTCTTTGTCCTTAATTCTGTTGATGTGATATGTCACATTTATTGATTTGCATATGTTAAAGCATTCTTACATCCCTGTTATAAAACTGCTTGATCACGGTGTGTTATCTTTTTGCTGTACTGTTAGGCTTGGTATACTAGTATTTTGTTAAGAATTTTTGCACCTATGCTCATCAGGGGTATTGGCTATAGTGTTGTTGTTTCCTTGTATAGTTTTGTTAATAGGATGACACTAGCCTTATAAAATGAGTTAGGGAGAATTCTCTCCTCCTTAATTTTCTTGAACAGTTTCAGGAGGACTGGTATTAGTTCTTCTTTGGTAGAAGAAGTTCTTTTTTAGGTTTGAAGAATTTGGCTGTGAATCCATCTGGTCCTAAAATTTTCATCAACTTCGGACAAAAACAAATTTCCCCCTTTATAAGAACACCAGTCATATTAAATTAGGACCCCATCCTAATGACCTCACTTTATCGCATCTGCAAACACCTTTTTCCAAATAAGATCACATTTATAAGTACTGGCAGTCAGGACTTTAATGCCTTTTGAGGGGGATACAAATATAACCACTGGACAGCCCATGCTTTTCTCCCATCTTTTGATTAACGTCAGCCCTACATCAACTTTCCTTGGTCAACAGCTTTCTTTTTCCTTTTTTTTCTCTCTCTTTTTTTTTTACACAAAATATAAATAAAAGTTTATTGTACAAAGTTAAGGCCTTTGTATTTCATTGTTCACTAAGGCTAAAGAAACACTAGATAATTTAAGTCCTTCACAAAAATTTCACTTTCACTCTTGCCTACCTCCAACTATTAATATGACCTGACCAAATGTTATTCAAAACAAACACTATAAATAACACCAAGTCCTTTAAAGATGACTATCCCAGATGTTATTTCTTGGCTTTGGTGATCTTCATGGCATGGGTCGGTATGATCTTAAATCTTGTAAAGCATCCCTGGTAGCGCCAGCCTCCCCGTCATTTTCAAATTCAACAAAGGCAATGTCATGCCTCCCAGGTGCCAAACATACTTCCTTGAAACCAGGGAACTGGTTAAACAGCATTGATAACATCATCTCATTAGTCTCTTTCCAGTAAGTTATTAAGGAATGAAATATTAGAGGATAATCAGGGACCTGAGGATTTAGTGTTGAGTTTCCTTGGGTATTAGCTAAATTTGGCGTTTCCTGACCAGACTTTCTGTTTGTGGTTGTTGCCGTCTGTTCTATAGTTTTAGCTTTTTCTTTTCTTTGTCAGCAAAAGTGCCCCACATTTTAGATATTGTATCAGAATCTGTTTTTGCATACTGGGTTTACCTTGGTTTACCATAAAATGGAAATCCTTGAAACTGCCTCAAAGCATTCGTGGATGAGCTTAGTTCCTTAAATGTTACAAAGGCCTGCCCCCTCATCTTCATGGTCATTAAAGCCACGATATCTACCATGTGGCCAAACTGAGAAAACAGGGCATATAGGGATCTCTTCAATTCTTCTTTTTTAATTTTGTCATTCATATTGTTGATATAAATTGTATAATTTTTGTCTGATATCCATGTTTGAGTAATTATTCAAATAGCCTGAGGCCTACATGATCTCTAGTAAGAACCAAAGCTGCTCAATAGATTTATTGGTTTTTTGTTTCTAAATCAGGGTTGTGTGCTTTCTACCTGGAAAATAAGGGAGTCCTACTTTTTCCTACCAGAAGTTCTCTCCAGCAGAGAAAGGCCTCAAAGATGTCTTCCTAGAACTATTGACAGGCAGATATTGCATGAAGAAGAAGCAGAGCTGGGAGGAACCTCGGGGGTTATATGGTCACTTTACAGAGAAGCAGTCCGGGACCCATAAATGTTGTCATTTTTGTTCAAGTATGTGTCAGAACCAGGTTGCAAACTCAGTCTTCTCATTTGAAGTCTAGTGTTTTTCTCACTCCACTTATGGCAAACTCAACTCTGTAAGACTCAACACTATAAGAGAATCAACGAAAGTATACTATTTTATTGTGTTAAAATGCACATTATTTCACATCTTTGAATCTCTGGAATATAAATGCTGTTTACAATCAACGGCATGCCTAATTGGCAGCATTTTCTCTTTTTCAGTGGAATGTAGCAACAAACACACATCTTACTTAGGTGTCTTAAATCCAATAATATTTGGTTTAAGAAGTGTCCCCAACTTTCAGAGTGTCTCCCATCTAATTGGGAAGACAAGATTTTGTCATTTGATTTCATAATAAACAGTACAAAACAGAATATAATTAGGACATACACACAAGCATCCTTGATCATAAAAGGCAACAAAAAGAATTGATGGGAAAATCAACACACATCATGTCACTAAACCTTTATTAAACCCTTTCAAAGACCTCCCTTATTCTTTGGCTTATGGCAAAACTCCTTATATGGACCATAAGACTTGGCATGTCCTGGCTTTTCCTAAGTTTCTGTCCTCATCTTACAGCCCATGTCTTTACTCTTCCTGTGGTGGTTCTCTCTTAGTCCATCAAAATTGCCACATTCTTCCTTACCAAAACGCAAATTTTGCTCATGCTGTTTCCTTTCTTGGAGTGTGTTCCTTCCATTAGGGGTCACTTTCTTGATGAAACTTACCCTGATTGCCTGAATAGGTCAAATCCGTTCCTTATATGGTCTCAAAGCAACATGTATCTTTCCTTTGTATCCCTTGCCATGGACACACACAGTTCTACATCCATTTGATTATTTGGTTAATACTAGTTTCTTTCCTCTATTAGACTTGAAACTTTTTGAGAATTAATTCCTGTCTGGATTTCTCATCATTTATCCTAGGACCTAGCAGAGAACCCAGTACCTATATAATGCCAAGACGTATTTGTTGAATGAATGAATGAATGAATGTTGAATATGTACATGTTAGAGAATATTTCATGATGGCTACATGATTTGACCTTAATCTTTAAAAATAGTAGGCAATAAAAAAACCACAGTATTAGGTCACACGAACATAAGGTAAAAATCCCAATTCTGCCTTCAATAATTCTCCAAATCATTGGGATAGTGAAATAGTATATAAAATACATATGCAGTGTCTAGAATGCAGATAACACTTAATAAATTGTAACTTTTATTATTAGTATTCTGTGCTCATCTGTAATGGGCTGTTCAGGGTAGTATTGCCTGATTTAATACTTTTGTATATGCCTAGTGCCTTATACCTACCAAATGCCCACCAATGGAATGCTCTGCATTAAGGTTAGACAATGTTTTTGAGGGAAAGTACAGGGATGATTGAACGTACTTTGTATTCAGATCCACACCTGAATAGAAACTGTAAAAGTCACCTTCATGTTTTTTAAGAAACTGTTTACAAATGGCAAGAAATCATTCAGAACAGTAGAGAAATGTACCCAACCTCTCTCTCAGCACAAATAGTCTTCATGCAATACCTGTGACTCAGCATCACTTTCAGGTTTGCCATCCGTCCACGGTTTTAGGGAGAAAGATCCTGTAAAACAAGTGGGAAGGGGACATAAGTGCCATTGACCTGTGAGCTTCCACTGTGGCCCCCGGGGCTGCTTTCAAGCTCCTGGTACCTGGTTCTTCCTAAGTTTCCGTCCTCATCTTGTAGCCCACATCTTTATTCTTGAATTCAATGATTCTTCAGGTCCCTACAAAATTTCATGTTCATGTGGAAATAGCCGCAAAGGGAAAAGAGGGTAACAAAGCGAAATATATGAACAATAATGTATTGTATACTTGAAATTTGCTAAGAGAACAGATCTCAAGGGTTTTTAACTGCCCCCCCCCCCAGAGGAGCAGACAGGAACCCAAAAATGTTGTCATTCTTGTCCAAGTATGTGTCAGAACCAGGTTGCAAACTCAGTCTTCTCATTTTAAGTCTAGTGTTTTTCTCACTCCACTTATGGCAAACTCAACTCTGTACTAGACACGGTAAGAGAACCAAAGGAAGTATATTATTTTATCATGTTAAAATGCACATTATTTCACATCTTTGAATCTCTGAAATAGAGGTGCTATTTACAATTGATGCTGTTTACAATGGAGGGCATATATGACATCACATATGTACTGGGATCTCTGCTAGGTCCTGGGGTAAGGAAACAGAAGTATCCTCTGGTTCTCATTTTTGGCTGTAATCCTTGTGATATAGAAAGTCTGGCACAGTGTGTTTAAAAATCAAGCTCTTTTCTTTCATTGTGCCTATACTCTAGTGAGTCTTTTAAATCTGTAAATATTGACATTTTTCAGCACAGAAACATTTAAATCTCTGTTTAACCTCTGACCATTTCCTCTAGCTCCATTTTTAGCACCATTTGTCTGTACTTTGGATCCCTATTACCTTGTCTCCAGTTTTTCCTTTATGTATTTATGTCTCTGTTCTCTTTTGTTTTCATTTTGAGATCATTGTAGATTCACACACAGTAGTAAGAAGTAAAACAAAGAGGTCTCATGTACCCTTTGCTCTTCTTTGGTAATGTCTTGCAATGTAGTGCAGAATCACAACCAGGACATTGACATGTGTACAATCTATCCATCTTCCTTCCATTTTACTAGTTCTTGCTTGTGTATGTGAATATGCTTGCATATACTCAGTTATGTGTAACTTTATGACACATGCTGGTCCATGTCACCATGGCAGTCAGGACAGAACAGTTAGTTCCAGTTTCACAAGAATGGTTTATGTTGCCCTTTTATAACCATATCCACCTTCCTCCTGCCCCATGTCACAATTGGTTCTTTTTCTCTGCATTCATTTTACATTTGACTAGCCAATTTCTGATTTGATTTTCAGCAACATAAATTCTTCTCTTTACTGCCTCTAGTACAAATGGTAATTTTACTGTCATACTTTGTTTCCTCACATCTCTTTTATAAAAATTATTTGTATCCCTTTTGCATACACGTGTCTTTATTTTTTCCAGCTTTATTGGTTTATGATTGGGAAGTGAACATATTTGGGACATAAAACATGATGTTTCTCGATGAATGTATACATTGTGAAACGATCACCAGAATCAAGTTAATTAATGTCCATCATCTCATACAATCGCCCTGTGTGTGGAGAGGGTGGATTAAAAACCCTTGAGATCTGTTCTCTTAGCAAATTTCAAGTATACAATACATTATTGTTCATATATCTTGCTTTGTTATCTTCTTTTCCCTTTTTGGCTATTTCCATATGAACATGAAATTGTGTAGGAACCTAAAGAACCATCTAATTCAAGAAGGCAAATTCTTGGCAAATATGCTAATTCATGTTTCTCTCCAATGGCAAACATTCCTGGCCAAATACTGCTTCTGGTTTGCAGTACTCCAGGCAAACACAACTAATCAATTAAATATGGCCTGCCAAAGCAAACCTGTTTGCCATTCATGCTCTTTTCTATCCTTTATTTTATAGATGGAGAAACTAAGGACAAACATAAATAGTCTGTACCAAAATTGTACAACTAAGTTAGTGTTAGAATTGAGACTATCTGAAACTGATGACATGGAAAGCCAAATTTGCATTCGGATAGATCTAAGTTGCTTGACCTCAGGGATGCTTTGCACGTATGTTGGAGGTATGGTACTTCTGGAAAGCCAAGAGCTCTCAGGAAGGATCATCTGATGAAGCCATTTTTCAAAAGAGTTCTTTGCCTGAAGACTCTCCTACCTAAATAAGAGAGAAGGAAGTACAGAGGATCTCATCTCTAAGACATTACTTATATTGAAGATTTCTCTTTTCCACTTTTCTCTTTTACTAGTCAAATCATGCTTTAAAAGCAAGTAGGGTTCAATCAGGCTGCATGTGATTGAAAAAACAAAATGGTATTGGTGGGAATTGATATTGAAGGACAATTTGCAATCTCTAACACAAAGGACACTACTGCATACGTAGTCCTCACTTCAGAAGAGACGCAGTATTTAAACATAGTGGTTAGAGCTTTAGACTCTGGGTCCAGCTTTCTGGGTTTAAGACTTTTTAGCAGTGCTTATTTTTATTATCTTATTAGCTGTGTTCCTTGAGGAATGTACTTAGTCTTTTTGTGTCTCAGCCTTTTCTTCTGCAAAGTAGGGATAATAACATCAGTACCTGTGGAAGTGTTGTGAAGTTTAAATAAATCAACTTGTGCAGCACTTGAAAGAGTTCTCGGCATATAGTAAGCGATATATAGGTGTTTGCAATGACCATGTTTGCCATGTTCCAGATACAATGTATATAGCGATCTTATGAAGCAGATATTATTTTTCCCATGAAGAAAAAAAATCAGGAAGTTATATAACGAAATCAAATAAGTGCTAATTTAGAATAGAGAAGGCTAATATTTGCAGCCTAGGGAAGTCATTGAACACTTACTCAGAGAGGAATTAGATGAGTTCAGATGGAAGGAAGGGGAGCACTGAAACATGGACAGATGGAGAAAGAGCAAGACATTCCATGCAATGCCCTGGGTGCCAGGTCCCCTGGGAGAGGATACCAGGTGCACAGATTTGAACCAGCAATAACATTCATTCACTATGCATTGATTTAGCATCCATTAAATAAATACCATGATGCAATTATGATGGGAAACATAAGATAAGGCACTAAATATAACCCCTGCCTTAAATGTGTTGACTATGTATTCTGCAAAAATAGAAAAAGTTGAGGGAGGGGGAGGTTGTTGACTTTTATGCCTTTTTAATTACATTATTTTCCAGTGAATTTCTGAGCATTGAGAAGATGAAATTTGCCAAAGAGATAAGGAGATTTTGAGGTCCATTCCTCTGTTACTGAAAATGTCATCAGAATTTATCCCCTCACTGATAGCTTCAGAACAGAGGTTACAAACTCAAATGCCTACAGGAGCCGAAAAGGCACAGAAAACCAGTGAAGCATTCTGAGTAGAAGTACAGGGGCACCTGAATGTACAAGTTGGGGTAAGGACTATGGAAACCTAGGGAGCACACAGCTTGTGTCAGGGGCAATCCCTTTTCACCTGCAGTGAGCTATTTCCAGGTCTTTCAATTTTTTAATAGGATCCAGAAATCTAATATTTAATGGGAAAGTTCCTTATTTTTAAAATATTGCACCGAATGTTGTAAACAAAACTAGGTGTGCCAAACAAAACATGTTTGAGTGTCATTTTTTTAAGCTCTTGGCTCTAAGCTGGAACTCAAACAAGTAATAGCTTGCAGTGAATGCTTTGTCCTTTCCAGCTCTCTGAGAAAACTCAAGGTCCCTGCCTACAACCTCCCTCCTCCCCAGATACACCCACTCCACCCCATCACTCCCACTGGCTCCCCAGACAATGAGATGGTTGATTTGAACCAAGAGTCTTCTTGCCAAGGTATTACCGCCGAGGTTTTCAAGTTTCAAGTCCCTGGTTTAGTGTGAGTCATCTCAGATTCAGTTAGTGGAGAGTTCCTTTGAGTTCAGTCACCACTGGCAGAGGGGGAGATGACTCAGACGATGGAGCATGCGATGCCTAATGGGTCCAGCATGTGGGGGCCTTTAAATTGCTGGGCATGGTGCTCATGTGTCCAAGGGGAGCACAGAGGAGGGCTGGAGCTTGCAACATGCCCTCAGCTCAACTCACCACAGTCTTTGGGACTGAAAAATCTTGGAGATATTTGCATCTGACCCCAAACATAAGGTGGATCTAGCATCTCAGAGAAAATGCACTATTATGCGCCCTTTGGCTTCTGCTGAAGCCTGTGTCTTTCTGCCAACCCAAACTCTGCATTTTGCATTCTGGCATTGTCAAACTATTTGCAGTCTTCCCAGGCTCTTTCTTGCTTCTTTACCATTGGATGTGCCATTTTGTCTCGCAGGAATTCCATTATGTGACTCTGGCAAACTCCTCTATGTGCTTTAAAACCCAAAATAGACATCACTGTTTTGGGGAAAATATCTCTAAGCCTCCTCATTTGTTACCCTTGTGTTCTTCTTTTGCCATCTATAACTTGAACTTACTTTTCATACCACATAAAAACTGTTTGCTTATCTGCCTGATTGAGGACAGGCTTTTGAGGTCAGAAAGCTTGTAATATTCCCCTTATATTTCAAAATGCCTTGTACTTGGGTAGGCAGTCAATAAGGGTTTACAGAACCACGTTGGATTGAATCGCCATGCCACATAGCTCTGAAGTGACATAGTGTGAGCTAGTTCCTTCCCGTGGGCCAGACTAAAGTGTCATAAACTCAGGGTCTTCCATCTAAGCCCTTCTGAGTTATCTGGAGTCATGAGCAAAGTGGTTAGAGCAGGAAAAGCAGGAATGCATGGTTAATCCAAAAGTTGATGGTTTCACCCTTGCCCTATCATTCATTCAAATTCAGTAAACATCTACTGAGTTCATACTCTGGAAGGCACTATTCTGGGCACTTGGGATATAGCAATCAATAAAGAAACCCATTCCCTGCTCTTATAAGGCTTACTTTATATGTGGTAAGAGAGGAGAAAGTAAATCTGTAAAAATAAACAAGAGAATACCAAGTAATGTTAGGTTCAATGAAGAGAGTTACGCAGAATAATGGGTTACAGATGGATGAGGTAGGGAAGGATTTTACATGATGTGGCAGGGCTGGTTTTCCTAGGAACACTGCATTTGTGCTGAGACCTAAATGGTGAGTAGTCAGCAATGACAAGGTGTGGAAAGTTAGTATATCCCCATAGAGGAGATAATGACTGGAAATGCTCGGATCTGGGAATGAACTTGGTGTGTTCAAGGAAGAAAGAAGGTCCAAGTGACAGGAACCAAGTAGGAGAGGGTAAGAAATAAAATTGAAGGTGTAGCCATTGTAAGGCCACAATAAAGAACCTGAATTTTTGTGAGTGTAATGGAAAACCAATAGAGGGTTTTGTGCAACTTTCTTCCATTCCATAACTTTCCTCTAGCTGGGATGGGTTACCCCTGAAAGGAGGAGGAGGAACAACAGAATAGAGCAACTGAGACTGAGACTGAATGCTAGATGGGTCTTTGTATGGACCCAACTTCAGACTGAAAGGCCTTTACTATTAGTATTGGGGTCAAGGTCTTGGCAGTGCTATCAGGACACTTGTAGAATCCTTGAGGTGTAGCACTGTTGAAAAGACCAGGAACATCAATGGGCAATATCCTTCCTGGTGGATAAAAGGGTCTTGGTGGGCCTATATCTTTTTTTTTTTTTAAACCATAAAATTTACTAGATCATTGCTTTGAAAACCTTAATATGCTTACAAAACACTTGCAGATTGTATTAAAATACAGATTCTCTGATTTGGGAGGTTTGGGGTGCTGCATTTCCAATCATCACCCAGGTAGTGAGTGACAGGGCTGCTGGTCTGAGGACTACAGTTTGTGAAGTTAAAGGGCAAAGGCCTCTTTGACCAGGATGCAGCCTCCAGTTCATCTGTTCAAATCCGATCTCCTTGATTTGAGGGCTAGAATGACCTCATATAAATAGACCTGAAAGGTGAAAATGAAACAGGGACAATTTGAAATCATACCTAGGCCCATAGAACCCTGAACTAGACAGTGAAACCAGCTGGATCAGATCAAATCAAAGCAATGCAAGTTTCAAGTGGTCACTCCAGACAATCTCCTGAGTCCACCAGAGCCATTTGTTCCAGAGACTCTTGGAAGACAGAAAACAATTTGATATCATGCCTGAGCCCTGAGGACCCAGAGCTGCCCCGTGGGGCCAGCTACACCTGATTGAAAGGCACCCCATTTCTGTCTCCCTAAAACTTCAAGCTCCCCAGCCTGCTCCTGCAGTCAAGGCTCTCTCTTTGCACTGATTCGAAGTCTTGAACAGGATGTCAGCTAATGCCTTCTCTATAATTCATCCTTCTACTTTGCCATCTGGAATATTTCTCTTTTAAAGTGCCTAAGTTGTTACGTTTTAAGGCAGTTGAATCCTAACTTTGCCATTTTGGGTAATTCATTGTTTTTAATGCTTTCTTCCAAAAATTCAGATTCTGTGGTTTGTAACAGAACCCAGCCAAGATTTCCGCTTCCTAGTTGGACATCTGGTGGTCTGTCCTTTCCAGGTCTCCTCTGGTTTATTTTTCAGCAAGTGACTATCAGAGGGCTTTTTCAGTTCACTCCCGCCCACCACTCCATCCGTTATTTTCCACAATCCCATCACTATCCTGAATGCCACAGCCAGATTCCTTATGGTAGGAACGAAGAGAGAGAGTCAGGGGACACCAGTTGGCTGTAATTTCAATTACAACAAAAAGGTCTTGCCATCCCTAAAACACCTTTACAATTTAGATATCTTACTCATTGCATTCTTGAAGTCTAAAAGACATAGACATAGACAATAGGTGAAAATAAGTAAGAGGTTAACAGTGAGGTTGGGGGAGGGAGACTCATTATTATTTAGTATTTACTGTGTGTTAAGCCTGAAACAGAGTAGAAGAGGTGATATCATCTCTACTCTACAAATGAAGAAACCAAGGCTCTGGATAATGTTCCCAAGGAACCCTGAGTTTCAGAGTGATGGGGTCAAGACTTGAATACCAGCTAACTCAAAGTCCATGTATTTGTCATTATTTGATGCTATCAGGTTAACACTGAAGGGTTAAATGAGGAAAAGGTCACCATGCAGAGGATAGGAATCAGATTTTGTTTACGTTCAAACGTGAGGTCACTGAGCATAATCCCACAAGTAGCCAGAATGGGCACAGAATGTTAGAAACAGGGCACTGTCTAGAGAGAAGCTGCAGTTGAGCCAACTTTGGCACTGCTGCTAGATTTCACCAGCTTCTTATTTATGGGAAGAACCACACTCTAAGTTTGGCTACCTTGAAGCTTGCAAGTAAAAGTGGATGCAGTAACCTGTTTTATGGAAATCTTGAGTGGGAGTGGAGCACGATGAGTTCATCCCTGGAACCCCTTCCCTGGTCTTATTTGATGAGGTGTTTTTAGGTAACAGTATGCTGGTGGTTCTCAGCCCATGGGAGCTTTTGAATAGTTAGCATACTTGGGCCCCATCCAAGACCAACTGAATCGGGTTTCTAGGTGTGGGGCCTTGGCGTCTGTGTGCTCTGAAGTTCTCCAGGCTGATGAGCAGCCAGGGTAGAAACCATAGCTTTGAGCTGAACGAGATTTCTGTTTTGTCATCCTCAGAGAAGGAAGACAGAGCTACAATGCTGCCCAATTCTAGGGGGCAGCAGAAACATGGGGAAAGATTTCTGGTGCTGAACGTTAGAAAACTGAGTTTTTCGCTTTTGGACGACGATAAAGGCATGTTTTAACCAACTCACAATTTTGCTAAAGAATGAGCCACCTCGGCGGTCTCTTCATCCCATATATGGTGAGTCTAACATCTCATGTTTCACCTCCATGGAGTCAAGATAAAGATTTACATGGTAAGAACTGACACCCACTTTAAAAGCTCTGTTTTAAAACTGATTGCATGGCAGGGTCTCCTATTTGTCTGAAGCACTGTCAGTCAAGTAAAATGGTGCTTTGTTGGTTTTAGACCAAACGATCTCAGAGACAGAGTAGTTATTTGCTCTGACCAAGTTTGCTTCCTGAGTCATCAAGAAGCCAGAGCTAGATCTCTGCCTTCTCAGAGCTATCTTTTTAAACTGGATCACCACTGAAGATGGTCCTGAAATGTGACAGAAAATACAATCATCCCTGTACAATTAACAACAGGAGAATCTGAGGAGGGACAGTTGCTGTCTGCCCAACTCAATCTGAGCTCATAATGATTGTCAGAGATTCCTTGGGGCGCCATGGTTACAGTTTCAACTCTTTTACAAGCTTCTCTGTTTTTGGAATTGCTGCAAGACGCCAGAAAGATGAACAACATCCTACTGGGTCAGAAATGAACTGTAAAAGATGATGGGAACTTCAGAGAAAGACAAAACCCAGCTAGCATTTACCCTCTTCTGATTTTTCCTGGGCTATTTCTTGGGACTTATGACAAATTGTAGAGAAGAAATGGGCTAGATCAACAGTATCTAAAAAAGCTACTTTCTTAGAGAAAATATGGTCGTAGACATCCCAGAGAGTTGCACTAGGCTTGAGAGATCATCAAGGCTTGTATATCATCAGGATTGGACAGGAAGTGAAACTATCTCCATCTCACATGAGTACCTCTAATAATTTGTAGAATGTAATTTTGAAAAAAATCAAAAAATTAGCTGGATATTGTGGTGCACACCTGTAGTCCCAGCTACGTGGGATGCTGTGGTGGAAGGATAGCCTGAGCCCAGGAGGTCAAGGCTTCTGTGAGCTGTGATTGTTGTGATCATGCCACTGCACTTCAGTGTGGGCCACAGAGTGAGACTCTAAATTTAAAAAAAAGAAAGAAAGAAAGAGGGAGGGAGGGAAGGAGGGAGAGAGAGAGAGACAGAAAGAAAGAGAGAAAGAAACAAAGAAAGACATGAAAGAAAAAAAAAGAAAAGTTGATTAAACTGACAGGAAGGTGAGAAGGACTGGAAATCTAGAGAAAGGCTGAGCATCTATATTTCCCCTAGTTATTAAAAGTAAAAAACACAGAAACACTCTGCATGTGTCTCAACAAAGACTCAGAGCGAATTCATTAACGAGGTCAGAGCCCTGGATATACAGCTCAATCCATTTCCACGTATGCTTGGAATATGTTGGTGATTTGGTCTCAATTAGTAACAGGGAAAACTAGATCTGTAGGACATATCTTCATAAATAGAACCAGAGTCCAGTGGCTTCTAAACAGACAGGAGATGCTCTGTCTTCTGGTGTCAGCTATTTATTTGTATCCCTGCTTCATTAAATTGTTTTCCCCAGTTCCAGACTTCTCCCTACTCAATGTCTGCCCTCCTGCCCTAGATGTGTTGCACAGATGTTTCGGCCTCTAAACTCAAATCTTGGGGTTGGGGATAGTGGGGACTTTCTCCCCTGGTCCCGCCAAGGCTAACACCATGGGGAGGTTGTTTGTGTTTGTTGAGAAGTTGGGGGGATTTTGGTAGTAGTTCCTCCCGCGATAAAGCACTTAGAGAAAAAAGGAAAAAGAAAAACACCTTTCTCAGGGGCCAAATCTTAGCCACCACATCTCTTTCTCTTAAACCTGCACTCTTGATTCTTCTTAATAAACTCTGTGTGTTGGTCAGTTCTCTCTGGTTTGGGTCAATCTTGACCCTCGCCCAAAATGCAGGAAGTAAATAGTCATTCTGAAATGGAACTTTAGGCTAAACACATCAAGCCTTTATTAAAAGCCCACTGGGCAGTCTGGTTGATGTTATGATTCAGATTCCCTTCTTCACGCCTGCCTTTTGTTCTTTCACAATGCATTCTTTGCTTCAGGGAGCAGACGCAAATTTCCAGCTTCAATCAGCAAGGCTAAGGAAACTTAGGCTTCCCCAATAATGCAGCATTTCCTTCTGTGATAGGCTTATCGTGATTTTATGTGAATCATTCTGGAAATGGAGAACTCAATACTTTGTGAAGGATCCCATTTTATAGTCAAGACACTTTTGACTGCACGTAACAGAAAAATCAGCTCAAACTGACTTCAACATCACCCCACTGCCCCTCCCCCACAAAGGTAATTTACTGGTCACTTAAAGAGCAGATAAGGGATAGACCTACTTTGGGGGGGCGGGAGGGTGGACTCTCACTCCATCACCCAGACTGGAGTGCAGTGGCACACTCACAGTCAACCCCAGCGTTGACCTGCTGGGCTCCGGCAATCCTTCTACCTCAGCCTTCCAGGTAGCTGGAACTACAGGAGTGCTACCACGCCCAGCTAATTTTTTATTTTTTTATTTTTTTATTGTAGAGACAGGTCTTGCTAAGTTGCCCTGGCTGGTCTCAAACCCGCAGGCTCAGGCAATCCACTCACCTTGGCCTCCCAAAGTGCTGGGATTACAGGCCACCGAGCCCTGCCAGACCTACTTCTTATATTGCTGGATCCAGGGGCTAAAACAATGTCATCAGGACCCAATTTCTCTCTCTCTCTCTCTCTCTCTCTCTCTCTCTCTCTCTCTCTCTCTCCCTCTCCCCCCCCCCCCCCAGCTCTTTGGCCTGCTTCCTCTATGTCCTCAGGCAGATTTTCTCTGTGTCACCCAGCTTCCAGATGCCCCGGGACGACATCCTCATAGCTCTAGGATGTTTCCTCCCACTGCTAAACCAAGCCTTGGGCTGAGTCTCACTGGACCAGCTTCAGCCACATCCATACTCCTGAACCCATTACCCTGGCCAGAATATGTTCAGCTGTCTGATTACCAAAGCCTGGGTCACTTTGGTAAGGAGCCAGGGGTAAGGAGCTATTACCAGCAACAGATGGTGATCAGGAAAATATACTCTCAGTCACACTGTGTGTATTTGCCTTCATTCATTCATTTTGCAGAGATGAATTAAGGACTTCTTTGTTCTAGAAACAAGGGATGGAATCCTAGATAACTTCCACGCCTCCTTCCCAGTGCAGCTCAGAGGTTGTCAGCTCTCTGAATTCCTCTGTGGCTCCCCCCGACCCGACCCCCCCAGTAAAGTTAGTTATTTCCTCCTTGGTGCTCTTGCCTGTCTCCGTCAATACCATGACAACAGCACATGCCATTCCAGATTATATTGATGTCCCCTCATCTTTCTCCCTAATTTTCTGTGAGCTCCTAGAGGACAGGTATTATATCTTATTTATCTTGGCCTCCCCAGATACCAACAGCAGGCACAGACTTCACACTCACAAGCCTTTGTTGAATAAATATGTGAATGATGAGTTAATTATTTCATTCGTTAATTAATACATGTACTCCCAGTCCTTGGGGAATTTTGCAAACTGCTAAGGGAAATAAAACCATAAATTACGAACTGGGATATAATGCGGTCCATGGAACAGCAGCCTCATGAGCAAAGGGCTAGTGCAGTGGAAGGTGGCATGTGCTCAGCCTGAGGACAGAACTCTTCAACATTTTAAAGGTAGTCTTTTTGATTTCAAATCTAAATCTTTCTCTGTATGACTTCTACCCACATATTCCTAGTTCTTCACTCTTGAACAGCCCCCAAATAAATCTGCCTATTATTCTAGCCTCTGGGACAATTCCTCAGGACACATAGACGCTCAACAAATATTTCTGAAAAGAATTGATTGTATCATGCCAGCCACACGGCAGTATCAGTTGTGTAAAGGTAGATATCTTATCCTCCTCTTCAGTATCCTCTGCTGATGGCTACACCCTCATGAGAACAAAAATACTTTATTGTTGATAATCGCCTGCGTTTGAATGTCTGCATTCCCCAAAGTCCAATTGAAAGTTGATTGTTTGGAACCTGAATTACATTTTCTTGTAGGAAAAATGAAATAAATGATGCTTGCTTTCCAGGCTAGCATGCAGAACTAGTGGATACTCATGCTGGCCTGGGATTCTGGAGTTAGAAACCTGAAATAGTTGCATCCTTCATTTGAAGTGTGAGTTGGGTCCTGGGCAAAATTGGGTCACATTGTTCTTTGGCACCCCCATTTACCTGCTGGTATCTTTCCCCCTCCTTCTCCTCTCCTGTTCATTCACAGACTTCCGCTGCACTGAGGCTTCTGTAGCTTGGCGGCCCTGAAAATGCACCATTCAGATCTCCTGCACCATGGAGACCATAACTGACTGAAACCCCCAGTTGCAGTGTTCTACATTCCATTATAGCACATGCTTTGAACTTTGCTTCTCTTGGGCTACTCTCTATCAATGACTGAGCATAAGGCAGGCCCATTCCTGCGAGATACTGGATATGTTGGCTCTAGCACACCCTATCGACCTGGCCTAAAACTCCCTAGTGCTGTGCTGTAGTCCGAGACTTTCCCTAGCCAACCCTGCTTCCTTCCCTCTCTCCTTCTCAGGGTCAGAGCTACATTGCAATCTGGCTGCTCTCTCTGCCTTCTCCGATTCCTCCCCTGCTCCCTCACACACATTTCCTCAATAAATCTCCTGTGTGTCTGATCCCATCTTGGTCTCTGCTTCTTGGAGGACCAGGAGGAACACGTTTGTGGTCTGGAAGTTGTACACAGGAAACACGCAGCAGGTAGACCTCTCCAGTCCCAATAACTGGGAAGTATGTCCCTACCTGAACAGGAAGGATAGAGCAGTTGGCCAGGGAATGAAGGAATGACCAGGGAATTAACTGGAACAGGAAGTCCTGGATGTCCCTATGGGAGATGGAAAAGATCCGAGGTTCCAACACATGCCATCAGCACCCAGTGTCTCCAAAAGCCCAAGGCCAAATAGATGATCCACTGCTCCCCATCTACTGACTTATATTTCAAACTATTTCTTGTTTTGTTTTACTTCATTTCCACATAAAGATTACTTTGGGCTGGGCACAGTGGCTTAAGCCTGTAATCCCAGCACTTTGGGAGGCCAAGGTGAGCAGATTACCTGATACCACGGGTTCGAGAACAGCCTGGGCAACTTGTAGAGACCTCATCTCTACAATAAATCAAAAAATTAGCCGAGTATGGTAGCGTACGCCTGTAATTCCAGCTACTTGGAAGGTTGAGACTGAAGGATTGCCAGAGCCCAGCAGGTTGATGCTGGGGTGGCCGTGAGTGTGCCACTGCACTCCAGCCTGGGCAACAGAGTGAGACTCCAACTCAAAAAAAAAAAAGATTACTTTGAAGATTCACTTTGATCTGATTTTACCTAGCAATAAATGCAAGTGGAAAGAAGAGACTTCCAGCATGATTTCTCTAAATTTCTGCCCCTCTGCCTCACAATAATTCTATCCATGCTCAGGCCAGACTGAGACAGATACATATCAGGTGCATAATCTGGGGCTGCTTTATACTATCATTCTTTACATGTCTATTCAACATTTAGTAGGGATGGAAATATGTAATGAAAGCATATGCTTTTTTATATTCAAAATAAAGATTTATTTTCCATGTACTTATTACATGTGATTTTTCTGAACTAGACAATTTCTTGAGAGGCATATTAAACTATTTAAATGCAGGCCTTCTAATAAATTACTCCCAGTAAAGAGCACAGACAGCATTGTGAAGCTTTTCATTTCAGAATGTCAGCAGGCTGGGCTGTTACAGGGACTCTCAGAGGGACAATCTCAGAGTCAGTGGTGAGGCCTTAGACACACCATGTAAATTGCATGCACTTAACACAGAAATATCAGCTGAAATATAAACTGGCAGCAGTAGGGAGTGTTTAATTGCGGCCAAACCAATGTATGTTTCACCAGTTTTGTCAGAGAGACTTGAGTTAACTGGCTCCCTACTCCTGTTTTATTCCAGGGATATTTTAGTTACCCCTATAGATTGGTGCTCTGGAGAGCTGCAATGGTGGCTCACACTTTAATCTGGTCTGTGTTGGCCTTAGCCTGGATCATTGAATGGACTGGGCTTGCAACATCACATCATGTTTATGAAATGCCCTCTGGTGAGCTCGAGTGCCATCTGGTCAGGCAAAGACTGGGGACAAGGGGATCCTGGTGGGGACAGATGAGGGGGCGCTGTGTTGATTCATAAACCTGGGAAGACAGAGGAAGGAACACACAACAGGAGACTACATCTGTGGGGAAGGGAGGAAGGCAGAGAGGTGTGGACCAAGGAGCGCCCACCTTCCCCAACTGGCCTCTGACTTGCACACTGAGGCCCTCACAGGAAGAAAAACCTCCTGCAGACCCAAGCAAGAGGCTGGGCTGCAGAGCCAGGAGGATGCACATTTGCACAGAGGAGGGAAAACTTCCAGGAAAGCGGCTTCTTATTAACAACTGCTTGGGAGTGAAAGCGTATGTGGTATGGTTCTGTTCCATTTGTCTAAATGTTGTTCCCACAAGAGACCTTCCCATGTGTCTGACTCTCCATTAATGCATAACAAACCACACTTAAACCCAGAAATTTAAAGAAAAAGTATTAGTATCTCTCACAGTTCTTGAGTTGACTAGGCTCGTCTGGGTGGTTCTTACTTGGATTTCTCACATGTGGCTATAGTCAGATAGCAGCTGGGGCTGCGGCCATCTGAAGGTTTGACCAGCCTGGATATCTGGGGTGTCTTGTTCACAGGGGCTGCAGTTGTCATTGGCTGCTGGCGTCGAGCTCAGCCAGAGCAGTCACCTGGAGCATCTGTATGTGGCCTCTCCATGTGGCTTGGGCTTTTCATAGTACGGCAGCCTCAGAAATCCCAGATTTGGGCTGGTTAAGACGAAAATCAGTGAAGCCAGCCCAGACTCAAAAAGAGGGAAATTAGACTCTCCCCCTCAACACAATGAATAGCATGAATACAGAGGGAGGGCAGGGATTGATAGTCCCCATCTGTGACTACCTACCACTTCCTGCTTTATGATGCCTCTACCCCTGCCCCACTTCATACCTCAAACTGGAGAGTCTAACACAGTGCTATGGCCAAGTACGTGGGCAGCGGTATGGTGCAGAGTGAAGAACAGGAACATTCAGAGGCAGGAAGCCCTGGGTCTGGGACTAGGCTTTTTCACTCACCAGCTTTGGACCTTGGGCAAGTTGGCCAACCTATCTGAACCTCAGTTTGCTCATTTGCAAAAGGTTGTAATACACATGTATGTCCATGCATGGTTGTGGGAATTAAGCATTGCCTGGAGAAAACTGAGCACCCAGTAATTATTTACCAATAAAAATAAAGGTGGAAAGAAGCTGTGCCTTGTTTCCAGCACCCCTTGTTTATCCTGATCCAACCAGTGAGGTGAGCTCTGGGCATATGACTCTACAAGGCAGTGAATGTTCAGGTCTTCCCAGTGAGGAGGTCATGGAGGCCAGAAACTACAGTCAGGAAGGTAAAATCAAGATTTGGGGAGTGGGCACTGGCAAGGGGATCTTCCAGGGACTTAGAGAAGGAAGGAGTTTGTCCTGGAGAATAAAAATGGAGGAGTGGGATCTACTGCAGGCAGAGCATCTTAACAGAGGCTGTGGGGGAAGAACTCTACCTCTGGTTCAAGTCCCTTCTCTTTTCTGAGCCTCGGTTATCTCACAATAATGGATGGGTACAAGTTTAAGGCTGCCAAGTTCCTTGTAGTCTTGACCAAGCTCTACCATATTAGAAACCCTCAAATTGGTTCACTTTTCTCCATGGACTTGGTCACCACCCGGCTTAGGCTACCACCCATTACTACTCCCTCAGTTACTGTAGAGGCCTCTTTACAGTTCTTCATGCTCTTAGTCTTTGCTTGTTCTCTGCAGAGCCATCAGAACGATCCATTGTGTAACACAAATCTGATCGTGACACTCACAGGCCAAACGCCTTCTGTACTGGTCATTCTCCACTTGCCCCTCCAATGTCGCCCCCATCCTTCCCTGCCCTGCTGTATACCCTGGTTGTGGAGGGAGTGCTTGCTGATTTTTTTTTTTAAGATGTGGGGTACAACTCAGGATTAGGAAGATAAGTGGTCATTGTACAGGCAAAATTTGGGCCTCCCTTTGGTCTCCACTTCACCTGGTTTGAGATTGGGTACTCTTATTGATGTTATGTGCCCCTCCCTCCCTCTCCTGGCAGTAACCCACTACTGCCAAACCCTTTTTTATAGTATTATGATAAATGTTCAGGGTCTGTTTATGAGTGAGAACATGTGGTACTCAGTTCTTTGTTTCTGTGATAGATCACTGAATATGATAGAGTCTAAATCCATCAAATTGATGTGAAGTCCATAATTTTGTCCTTCTTTATGGCTGCATAATATTCCATTGTGTATTTGCAACCCCCCTTTTTTTTTTAATCCAGTCCACTTTCAATGGGCAAAATGGTTGGTTCCATGTTTTTGCTATTGTGAATAATGCCACAATAAACATGCATGTGCAGATATCTTTTTTTATAGAATCCCAGACGGGGATTGCTGGGTTGTATGGAAGGTTGATTTTTAGATCGGGGGGAAAGCTACCCTTGAGGCTAATAAACATATTTTCCCCCAAACAGTGAGCCTGAGACTGCACAGGGCACCATCTCCAGGGATCCACCACCCACATGTTTCTATAATGGCCTACTGCCAGGGCTTGCTGATCTTAATGGTTCCCTCTTTCTGGCTTCTTGGTTTCAGCCCACCAAAGGGCCCAGCAGAAATGGGAGGACAAAAACCCAGAGTTTGAACTCCTATTCCCACTAGAGGGCTGCAGACCTGTTATTAGCTGTGACCCTCCATGACCATAGTTCCTGCAGGGTGATCCCTCTCCAGCTACAGCTCTCACTGCTTCCTACCCTTGCTTTTTCAGGCTGAGAGGTGATTATGGCTTCTTGATGTTGTTTTGCTTAGTGTCTCAAGATCCTTCCTTGATTCCTTTCATTCCACCCACACCTGTGAAAAGAATGCCTTCTCTAAGTTATCCCCAACATTTCACTTGGTGTGGTTCAAGGAAAGCAATAGTTTCCCTCTGAGGCCCTGCCTGCTACAGCCTCCAATGGCTTCCTGTCTGTCTCAGGATGGGGACCAAGCTCCTGTTCACATGCCCCCATTAGTTTGAATATTTATCACCTCCCAAACTCATGTTGAAATTTAAACCCCAACATGACTGTAGTGAGAGATGATTTAGGAGGAGATTGGGTCATGAAGCCTCTGCTCTCATAAATGGATTAATCCATTTATATGGATTGAGAGCTAATGGATTAATGGGTTTTCATGGGAGCAAGACTAGTGGCTTATAACAAGAGGAAGAGAGACCTGAGCTAGCATGCTCAACCCCCTTGTTATGTGATATCCTGGACCAACTTGGAGCTCTACAGAGAGCCCCCACCAGTGAGAAGATTCTCACCACATGCGACCCCTTGACCTGGGGCTCTTCAGCCTCCATAACACAAGAAATAAATTCATGTTCTTTATAAATTACCCAGTTTCAGGTATTCTGTTATAAGCAACAGAGAATGGACTAAGATACCCCAAAACCCTGTTGTATCCAGAGTCTGCCTACCTCTCCAGCCTCACCTGTGCTGTTTCTGCCTCCCTCTCTGCATCAGGTACTCCATTCTTCCCTTGGTCCTTAAAATCCATGATGCTTATTCCCACCTCCCAATCTTTGAATGTGCCTTTATGTCTTCCTGGAAATCTCGCCTGCATTCTCTTCCCTGCCTGATTTAACTTGGTGTCTCAGCTCAAATCTACTTAGGAAAATCTTCATGGATCACTAGATTAGGCATTTTATTAGTTATAAATTAATAAACTATTCTTCATATCCTATATCCCAATTTATATAATTATTTGATCAGTCTGTCTTTCCTCCTAGACTGTAAAAGAAGAACAGGCATCATGCCAGTTTTGGTTCACCTTTATAAACTCAATACATAGCATGGTGTCTTGGTACATCAGAGACCCTCAATAAATAATTTCTGGTCAGGTGCCTTGGCTCACACCTATAATTCCAGCATTTTGGGAAACTGAGGTGGGAGGACTGCTTGAGTCCAGGAGTTCAAGACCAGCTTAGGTAACATAGTGAAATCTCATCTCTACAAAAAATAAAAAGCTTAACTGGATGTGGTGGCATGAGCCTGTCATCTCAGCTACTCAGGAGGCTGATGTAGGAGGATCGCTTGAGCCTAGGAGTTTGAGGCTCTGGTGAGTCATTATCCTGCCACTGCACTCCAGCCTGGATGACATGAGACCCCCAACTCAAAAATAAAATTTTAATAATGAACACAATCCAAAATACCAAATATAATCTCAAAATATATTTTTTCAATAAATATATGAAGATATATAAATAATCATTGATGGTATGTGTATTATCAATAAATAACTAGATATATGAATATATCTTCAATAAATATCTTCAGTAAATAGAATCCAAAATCCCATCTTTTATTGCTGGAGGTCAGGAAATGTGTTGGTGCTTCCAAGGTCATTTTTTTAGAGGCTGTGATTAAGGCTTGAGTCATCAAATTTCATGCAACTTAATTTGCCCCCCTGTACTTTCAATTCCTTTTGGATATTTTTAGAAATCCTGTATCCAAACAAAGCTCCACCAGGAAGATGTATACCCCCCCCCACCACCACCACCACTACCACGTGTGTGGTAAGCAGCAGAGCAGAAAAACAATCAGAAATGCACTTGATGAAGGAGAAAACAGCAGAGCCTGAGTCCCTGGGCGAAGCATCTTGAGGCAGCCAGCCCAACAGCTGCTTGCATTAAAAATGATTGCTTTATATTTATGGCGGACAGACAACAATAAGCAGTTTATAGCCCATAATCTAACACAAATGACTTAGGAAAATATTCTTAATAGATAGTTCAGTGGAGTATCCCAGTGCATTAGGAAGCTCAGCAGGGAACACTCAGAATGAACCTCCATTGATCTGACAAATCCTCTCAGACCGACTGGATGTTATATCAGTTCTCTGCACAATTTTAAATCCTCCCACTTAGGGAGCCTCTGTGAAAGAGTCACCTAACTCTGAGGGCACAGACCCTGCCACACAGCCCCCAGCATCCCCACCAGCTTCTTAGAAAACAAACCCTCAGCCCTGGGCTGCATCTAGCCAGGGAAAATGAAGCGTGACCTTGTAAAATATCAGTTTCTGGCTTTCCCCCCTAATTTTGGGGATGTTATCATGGCAGAAGAAAAATATCGTTTTTCCACACTTTATTCTGGAAAACAGCCTCCATCTGTGACAGTGCTGAGCAGGCGTGGTTGCTGCAGCCAGGCGTGGTGTCAGACCCACAGGCTGGGTGGGGGCGGGTTCTGCCAGGGGCCAGCTAGAAAAAGGGTAGTGGGTTCTAGGGGAATTCGTGTTCTCTGTGGAATGGCCACACAAGAGAGAAGACATGATTAATCAAAACAGCCCGAGACCAAGTGGAAAAGAGACAGGTTGAAACGCGGTGTCCTACATGGCCTGGTGGTGCCTTTTCTTCTTACCCCTCCCCATGCTCCAATTGGAGCCTGGAACATTGTCTTATGTTGTTGCTTCCTTCACTTTACTCATCTGTCACTCCCTGGACCACAGGCTCCTCAACATCAGGTCCAGGTCTCAGATCTCTCTGTTTCTCCTGGTCCTGGGAACAATCCTTTCTAGCAGAAAGCATCTGCTGTCTTACTAGAAAGTAGTAGTTCTGTCTACTAGAAAGAACACCGCTTTCCACCCTGACCACAGGCAGTACCTTGTGTGACTCCTCCCCCAATCCCCTCATCTGTGTTAAATGTGTCTGTCTGATGCCCTCGTCTCTCCTTCTCCTTAATAGTAAAGAATTTAAGACCGGAAATCAGAGAGTTAGGGCTGTTGCTTAAGCTCTCACAGCAGTGTGATCTTTGGGGAGTTATTTAACCTCTCAAAGCCTCAGTGTTCTTATTTATAAAAGGTGGTAATGATACCTACTTCACGGGGTTGTTGTAAAGACAGAAAGGTGTGTGCTGTGTGGTGTTGTAAAGATGGAATGTTATTCGTTGTGTGTTACTGCTGTTTGCACAGTGCCCAACACATAGCACTCAACTAATGCTAGCTTCCCCTCCTTCTTCTCACCGCTTCATCTTTGTCTTATTATTATCAGGGTAAACTCATCTTGGTCTACAAATACTCATAGAGTTGTCAAACATGTAGATGCTCACTACTTGAAAGGCTTGTCTTAAGTCCAAGAGAGACAACGAAGTCTGAGACCTGGACCAGACCCTGAAGAGTGTACCCTTCAGTGAGAGGTAAATGTGTACACGGCCGGGCATGGTGGCATAAGCGTGTAATCCCAGCACTTTGGGAGGCCAAGTTGAGGGGATTGCCTGAGCCCAGGGTTCGAGAACAGCCTGGGCAACTTGGTAAGCCCTCATCTCTACAATGAATCAAAAAATTAACCAGGCATGGTAGTGCACACCTATAGTTCTGGCTACTTGAAAGGCTGAGGAGGAAGGATCACCTGAGCCCAGCAGGTCAACACTGGCATGGCCATGGGCATGCCACTGCACTCCAGCCTGGGCAACAGAGTGAGACTCCAACTAAAAAAAAAAAAAAAAAAAAAACCATGTACAGTACAGGCACCAACCAAAGGAGATCATGAGCCCCAACTGCTCAGCCAAAAAAGCATAAAATGCTTTGAGCACAGAAGAAATGAGCCCCATGAACTTGAATCTTATCACAGAAGCAGGATCTATAAGGTCTCAAAGACATTAGGAGAAACATAAGTATTCTGGATTGGAAAATGACATCGATAGATATCTTTAGGTAGGAAATAATGTAGCAAGTTCGAAGGACAAAAAATAGTCCACATGACTGAAGTGTCCCTTGTGACCCTGGAGAGTAGCCATGCATATTGCTAGAGGAAGCCTTTGCTCCAGGACCATAGCCCATGGGTGTTTTTTGTTTGTTTGTTTGGGGTTTTTTTTTTTTTTTTTTTGAGGCAGGAGTGTCTCACTCTGTCACCCAGGCTGGAGAAGAGTGGCATGATCATGACTCACTGCAGCCTCCAGCTCCTGGGTTCAAGCAATCCTTCTGCTTCAGCCTTCTGAGTAACTGAGACTACAGGCATGTGCCACCATGTCTGGCTAAGTTTTGTTTTGTTTTGTTTTGTTCTACAGAGACGAAGTCTCGCTGTTGCCTAGGCTGGTCTCAAATTCCAGGACTCAGGTGATCTTTCTGCCTCCACCTCCCAAAGTGCTGGGATTACAGACATGAGTTACTACATCCAGTCCCTATGGGTGTTTTTACACATGAACTAGAGGCTATTCAAAATCACGGGATAAGCATGTCATATCTTCCTAAAGCTTCAACTTACTTGGAAACTAAATTTCTTTTTTTTTTTTTTAAATTTGGAGTCGCCCAGGCTGTAGTGCAGTGGCACATTCACGGCTACTACAGACTCGACCTGTTGGGCTTAGGCAATCCTTCCGCCTCAGCCTTCCAAATAGCTGGAACTACACAAAAGAGGCTTTTACTGAATGCTGTGTGGCTCAGAGAATTCAGAAGTTGTTAGTGAAAAATCAAATCCACAACTGTGTTTAGGTGAGCATGAGTCCACATTTATACCACCTGATGGCATAGAAATCTCTGAAAAATTGATTTTAAAAAAGAAGTCCTGAACTGAATCCCCTGAAGCACTTGAGAGAAACTGTTTCACAAATTGAGGTACATGTGACTGACTAGCACACTCACACAAACATAAATCCCTACTAATGATCAGCTCACACACAAAACTTATAAAACATATGAGAAAGTACTCCTGAGTCAGCAAACATCACTAACTGGAGAATTCACCTTCCAAGAATCTGATATAATGGAGCATTACTAAGGAAATAATACAAAAATCAAGGAGTTCCCATTCCTATTGTAGGGGCTCTCACAACATCGGCCCAGTGTCACTTCAGAATTGCTACAGACCAATGAGTGCTGTGTGTCTCCTTTCTCACCCTTTCTGAATGAATGCGTTCATGGGAATTATCCTGCTGGTGTCCTATCACTGTAAGGGAAGGGACAGGGACTTGTATATGTATTTGCAGGGAGGGATAGATATCTTGCCTTTGTGGCTCATAGGCCTCAAGGCAAAGAGGAGCCATGTCTGAATCTGATCCCACTCAAGCAGGGGAGGGTTTGAGGGTGTTCTGCAACTGGGAAGAAGGGGGCCAAAAATATTTGGTAGTTAGAAGAACAGAGGCATTAACTGTTCGATTTTTTACATATCTATGTGCTCCCCCACATTTCTGGCCATGTGTAATTAGTCAGGATCATGTGATTACTTCTGGGCAATGGTCTGTAAGTGACAGAATTCACTTCTGGGCTGAAGCACAGAAGAGAAGCCATGAGATCTCCTTTTCCCTTTTCATTCCTCAGTGACAGTGGCAACTGCATCTTGAGATAGTTTAGCCACTAGATGGAAACAGCTGGATTGCTGAATCACAGCTTGAAAAGCAGCTCCAGGCTTCACACGAAAGAAACATAAACTTTTATGTGTAAAGCCAAAACTCATGTTGTGTGTGACTTTTATACACAAACACGTGCACACACACACAATACTCATTGAAAATAAGCTCACGTACAAAATTAAAACTACACAAGGAGGAAATTCACTATGAGAGGAACAGCAGACACATAAACTGGGATTTGGTGGCCCAGGAGCCCTAAATAATAGAACTATGTGATAGAGACTAAATTTAAAAAGTACATTTTGAGTATTTAAAGTACCATTTACAGAAACACAGGGTACCACTTGGGAAAACAAAAAAGAAACTTTATGAAAAAGAAATTAGTAAACTTTGAAAATAAAAACATTGAATTTCAAATTGAAAAGTCAGTGAAAAATGCACACGTTTATGTTTACTCCTTTTATGGCAAACATAAAACTGAAACGCAGTGGGAAGGGAAGTTTATTTTCAAAAATTAATTTTCCACCAGTTGAATAACCATACAAGAAAACTAACTTTTGATTTATACTTTATATTATACCAAAAAAAATCCAGATGTATTATAATTATAAAAACAAAGTTTCTAAAGGAAAATATGGAATAATGTTTTTAAGTAAAGATTTCTAAAATAGAATAATAATAAAGTACTAACAATAAAAAAAGTTGGACTACATTAAAATTAAGAATTTCTGGCCAGGTGTGGTGGCTCATGCCTATAAGCATAGCAATTTGGAAGGCCAAGGCAGAAGGATCACTTGAACCCAGGAGTTCCAGACCAACCTTGGCAACATAGTAAGACCTTGTTTACACATACACACACACACACACATACACACACACACACACACACACACACACACACCAGCTGGAGAGAGAGAGAGAGAGAATTCTATTTGTCAAAAGATACCAGTATGAGAGTGAAAAGGCAAGCAATAAAGTGAGAGGAGAGATTTACAGTACATATATAAAAAGCTTAGTATCCACAGTACCTAAAGAACTCATACAAATTAATAATAATGACATAAAACACAATAGAAAAGTGAACAAAAGACTGAAAAAGGCATTTCATAAAAGAAGCCTTGCAAAGGCCAGTTAGCCTTTGAAAAGATGTTTAACACATCAGTCACTAGAGAAATCAAATAGGGAGACTGTCCTGGATTATCAGGGTGGGACCACTTACAAAGGTCCTTCAAAACAGAAGAGGGAATCAGAAGAGAGAACAAGATGAAGGAATGAGGAAAATTTGGACCAAAACTTCTGGAAGAAGGCAGCCATGAACCAAGAAAAGCAGGTGACCTCTAGAGCCAAAAAAGGCAAGGACACAGAAAGGAGCCCTGCCAACACCTTGATCTTAGTACAGAGAGGTTCATGTCGAACATCTGATCTTTAGAATTGTAAGATATTAAATGTGTGGTGTTGTAAGGCTCTAAACATGTGGCAATTTGTCACAGCATCAAAGGAAAACCAAATTATCCCATGACTTAGCAATTCCACTCCTAGCTATATACCCAACAGAAAGGCAGAGATAAGTGCACCAAAAAATATACACATGAACGTTCATACAGAATTATACATAATTGTCTCAAGTGGAAAACTATCCAAATTTCCATAAATGTACTATAGATAATTTGTAGCATCTTAATATAATGGAATACTAACCCACAACGAGAAATGAATGCACACACAATATGAAGGTTCTCACAAACATAGAGTTGAGTAAAAGAAGCCAAAAAAGTTCAGATTAAAAAATTCCATTTGTTCAAGTTCAAAGTCTAGTAAAACTAATATATGGCATCAGAATCAGAATTGTAGTCTTGGCAGGGAGTCTGAGAGGGAGTGCAAGGAGGCTCTACAGGTGCTAGCAACATTCAATCTTTTGATCTGAGTGCTGGTTTCACAGTGTAGTTAGTGAAAATTATTTGTGTTGACATTCATGATTTGTGCATATTTGTGTATACATGCTATATTGCAATTAAAAGTTTTACGTTAAAAAGGCAACGGGTTGGTTAAAAAACAGTTGGGACACAACCAAGGTGAGAATTGGAAACTGAGAAATGGATCTGAAGAAGTTCTTCAGAATGCAATTAGAAGATGGAAAACATAAAGAGGGATTTTGAGATGAGAAGGATCAATTCCACCTGTAGTAGATGCTCCCTAGCAAGAGAATGGAGAGAATGGGAGATGAAACACTACCAAAGAAAATGTGCTGTAACTGTCCCAACCTAATAAAATAAATGACTCATAGATTTGGAAAGCGGATAAACAAATATGAAAATAAATACATGCCTTGATGTACTGTAGTTAAACCAATAAATACCACTATTAGCAATAATAGAAGATGAAAGGCAATGGAATGATAATTTCTTTCTTTTCTTTTTGAGTTGGAGTCTCACTCCATCACCCAGTCTGGAGTGCAGTGGCACGCTCACCTCCACCCCAGCATCGACCTCCTGGGATACAGCGATCCTTCCGCCTCAGCCTTCCAAGTAGCTGGAACTACAGGCATGTACTATCACGCCCAGCTAATTTTTTATTTATTGTAGAGACAAGGTCTTGCCAAGTTGCCTGGGCTGGTCTCGAACCCATGGGCCCAGACCACCGAGCCTGGCCTGGAATGATAATTTCTAAGTGCTCATGAAGAACCATAGCAGTCAACCAAGATAGATTTTTTTTTTCACTCAGATGTGTTGAAGTATAGTTTCCATAAGGTAAAATTCTCTTTTTAGTGTATGAGTCTATGAGGTTTGACAAATAGATACAGTCATACAATGTCTCTTGCAGTCAAGATATAGAATAGTTTTATTACACACAAAAAATTTTCTCATGCTATATTGTAGTCAATCCCTCCTTCCACCCCAGTCCAAGGCAAGCCCTGATGTGTTTTCCATCCCTCTAATTTTCATTTTCCAGAACAGCATATGAATGGAATCATACAAAATGCTGCCTTTTCAGATAGGCTTATTTAACTTAATATAGTTGAGATTCATCTATGCTGTGGTGTTTATCTGTAGTTCATTTTTTATTATTGAGTAGTATTCCAGTAGATAGATATAATACAGTTTATTTACCTGTTCACCAGTGGAAAGTCATTTGTGTTGTTCCCAGTGTTTGGTATTTATGAATAAAATTGCTATAAATAACTGCATACAGTGTTTTGTATATAAACATATGTTTCATTTCTTTTGGGTAAATTACCTAGAAGGGAACTGCTGGGTCATATGGCAAGTATATATTTAACTTTATGAGGAGACTGTCCAATTTTTTTTAAGTGCCTGTACCATTTTTTATTCCTACCAGCAATATATGAGAGTTCTAGTTGCTCCAAACCCTCACCAACACTTTGTATTATCCATTTTTTCTGCCAGTCTGTGTGTGGTAATATTTCACTGTAGTTTTAATTTGCATTTCTCATATGTTCATTTGCATTTGCTCAGCCTGTAATCCCAGCACTTTGGGAGACTGAGGCGAGTGGATTGCCTGAGCCCACGGGTTCGAGACCAGCCCAGGCAACTTGACAAGACCTGTCTCTACAATAAATAAAAAATTAGCTGGGTGTGGTAGCACGTGCCTATAGTTCCGGCTACGTGGAAGGCTGAAGTGGAAGGATCACCAGAGCCTAGCAGGTTGATGCTGGGGTGGCCATGAGTGTGCCACTGCACTCCAGCGTGGGCAATGGAGTGAGAATCCAACTCAAAAAAAATAAAAAAATAAAAAATAAATGAATTAAGTAATGTATGTTCTCTAACTTTGTTCTTTTTTCAAATTGTTTTGACTATTCTAGTTCCTTTACCTTTATGTATAAATTAACCCATCAATTTCTACTAGAATGTTGATTGAGATTATGTTAAATCTATACATCAATTCTAAGAAGGATTGGCATCTTTTGAATATTGTATTTATCAATCCATGACCTTGGCATTTCTATTTCATTAAGTCTTTTGCTATATGGATAGTCATTGAATGAATATTGACTCGTCATTGAATAGTCAAATATGAGCAAATACTTAAAGGAGGTGAGAGGGTGAACCAAGTGGAAATACAGGGGAAATTTCCTCCAGGCTGAAGGAGAATTTGGAGCAAAGGAAGGCAAGAAGGTTACTTGGCATACTCAGTGAATAACAAGAAGGCCAGTGGGGCTACAGTGAGCAAAGGAGGGGAAGAATAATGATGCAATGGGGGTGTGTGTCAGATCACATAGGGTTTCAGACATTGTTATGGACTGAATGTTTGTATCTGCTCAACATTCATAAACCCTAACTAACCCCAGTGTGGCTATATTTGGAGATGGGGCCTTTAAGGAAGTAATTAAGGTAAAATGAGGTCATATGTGTGGAGCTCTGGTCAATAGAATTGGCGTCCTTATCAGCAGAGACACCAAAGAGCATGCGCTCCCTCTCTCTCTCTGTGCATGCACAAAAAAGAAGTCATGTGGGCACACAACCAGGTGGCAGCCACCTACAAGGCATGAAGAGAAGTCTTACTAGAACCAGAACATGCTGGCACATTGATCTCAAACTTTCAGCCTCCAGAACTGTGAGAAAATAAATTTCAGCCTGTGTTTCAGCCATCCGGTCTGTGTTATTGTGTTGTAGCAGCCAAAGCAGACTAAGAGAGACATTGTAAGGACTTTGGCTTTGAGTGAGATGGGAGACACTGGAGCCATTGTAGATGGCAAGAATAGAAGCAGAACAATTAGGGGACTATGCAGTAATCAAAGCAAAACGTGAATGTGACTTGGAGAAGGTCTGTGGAATCGGGGGGAAGTGGCCAGAATCTGGATGTATTTTCAGACGGAACAGAAGGAATTTACTGCCATGTTACATATGGGGCATGAGAAAAGAACACAAAGAGTGAAGAATGATTCCAAAGTTTTGGACTGAGATACTGGAAGGATGAAGCTACCATCAGCTGAGATGGGGCAGGCTACATGCAGAGAAGATCTCAGAGGAGGTCCCAGGAGTTCCGTTTTAAATTTAGGTCTGAAATTTCCATTAGATATCCAAGTGGAAATGTCAAATAGGCAGTTGTATATACAATAGGCAATTGTATATACAAATCTGGCATCTGGTGTAGAAGTCTGGGATAAAGACATAAACCTGAGAGTCATCAGTACAGAGATGGTGTTTAAAGTCTTGATTTCAGATAAGATCACTGAGGGAATTTGTGAAAATAAAGGCAAGAAGAGGACCAAAGACTGAGCCCAGAAGCTCTTAAACATGAAGAGGTTGGTAAAAAGTCCAGCAATGGATGCTGAAGCAGAGATTCAGCATGGGAGAAGAAAAACCAACAGAGTGTGGTCAGAAAAAGTGTATTAAGAGAGAGTGACCAACTGTGCCAAATGGGCCAAGATGAGAATTTAGAATTGGTATCGATTCAGCAACACCTTGTTGACCTTGGTGAGAGCCTTCTTCGGTGCAGTGGTGGAGGAGGAGCATCTGGTAGTCAACAGAAAACTTCTTTTGAAAATGGAGCAAAGATGGTGGTGGATTATGGAGTAAAGAATTTTCTTCTTGTTTGATAGAGAAAAAAAAAGTGCATGTTTTTCTGCTGAAGGAAAAGGCCCAGTGGAGAAACTTAACTACATTGGAGACAGAGGAGAATTGCTAGAATGATAAAGGAAGACAGGGGATGAAATCTGGTGCACAGGTGGGATGGGGCTTAGTTAGATGGAAATGGGACTAGTTCACACCCAGGTAAAAGGCAGAGCATATAAATGGAAATCCATCAAGTGGCTGGCTGTGCTGGTGGAACTCTATAGAAGTTCCCTCGTGTTGCTTCAATTTTCTCAGTGAGGTAGGAACAAAGTCTGGAGAAGGAAGAGGAGAGAAGGGAGATGGGAGAGGAGAGAGGAGTTTTTTGGGATATGTGAGGAAAGAAAAGATGTGAACGTCACATACATCTTTTGAGTATATTAGGAACAAAAAATCATAAATTGCACAGATTGTCTAAGGATTGGCATCAGTGTATCAAAAGTCAATGTTCAAAAACTCATTGACTTCCTCCTCCTCGTCATCCTCAAATCTAGTGTATGTATCTGCTTTTCTCTCAGACTGTCAGTTCTCTGAGAGAATGAATCATGTGATAATATTTTCTTTGGATGCTACAGAAAAAAATATTAATTTCATTTGATTTTTAGGTGTTTTAAATCATAAGATATTAGAACAAAAAAACTGCAAAAAGAGGAAAAGGTAAACCATCTATAATTCTATCACCTTTCCTAGTGCTATGCTTTACTTATGCCAATTTTTCATGCCAGTTACCTCATAATTAGATATCACATATGCATTCGATATAACATATTGTTTCTTTCATTTAGCATTATGCATTAAGCATTTTCCACATGGTAATCTTCAAAACCAACATTTCAGTGATGCATAATTTTTCATGTGTCCATTCACATGAATGAATATACTATATTCTATACAACAGTTTGTTATTGGACATTTAAATTGCTTCAAATATGTTATTAAAATATATTATGATTAATGTCTTTGAGTATATTTAGGCATAATTGATGAGTTCCTAACAAAGCTATTTACCATTATGGAGCATGGTGCAGATGATTTTTCGTACACCTCATATGATAATCTTAATAGAAGAAAAAGTAATGCTTACGTTGAAATGGTTTGGCATATATAAAAACTTAATATGAAACAGTCTTGAACTGATTGATCATCTTTGCTAAATCTTAATATTCAGCCATATTTATTTTCAAACTTTTTAAATAAATCGAATAATCTAGATAGAGTTGAAACTCCTCATCCCATTCTTCCCTATGGGTAACTGCTGTCCAGAACTTTGTGTTTACATTCCTGTTTTTAAATTATTTTTTCACATGAATGTGTCAATAAAGAACATAAGGAATTAATTTTGCTACTTTTAAGATTAATATAAATGGCACAATACTGCACATATTTTTGAACTTGGTTTTTCATTTACTTATATCTTAAAAGTATATTTATGTTGATATATGATGTTCTCATTTAAGTGGCTGCATAGTTTTCCACTGTATGCATAATCACAATTTATTTATGTGTTATGTTGATGGACATTTAGGTTTTCCCAATCACTTACATTTGCAAGCAATGCTACAATTAGTATGTCTTTTTACATGTCTTCTTTGTACACGTGTGTGTACGTACATCTAGATGTGGAATTGCTGAGTTCTTTGGGATGTATACCTAGATGTGCAATGAACTCATCTAGAATGGTTTTGGGAATCTGCAGTTTAAAGGCTCCTATGATTTTAGTGTGTAGCCAGGGTTGGGAATTGCTGCTCTAGATTTTATGCTTCTTAGGTACAGTTGAATTCTTGCCTACCTTTTTGCTTTGCAACTGTAGAAATGGATGCATAAAATCCTGATTTACTGAAGATGTTGCCTCAGTATCCTAGGGGCTGACAAATCCTGAGAGTAGCTGCAGGTATGGTCTCTCAGAAGAGAGATTTCAAAGCACACAAGCCACAATATGACACCTCTCCAATTCACAATTGACATCTCTCCAACTTACCCGTAAAAGGCAAGAATCAAAATACAAACCAAACAAGTTCATCCTAGGACAGAGATGGTAAATGATTTTTAACTTATGTTGTCAATTGTAATCAATTGCTGGAAGTTACCTCAGCAGAATCATGAGAATGATTGGCAACTAGCTATGGACTCTGTGGCAAAGACGGCTATGATTGATTAATGATTTCTGCCACAGGTTGGACAAAAATAAGGGTCATATGGGTGCATAATTACCTATTTGCCACTAGAATTTGCCCACCAACAGTCATCTAGGAAAAGCAGTTGTCTGGAGATCGGGACCTATTGTAATTGAAGAGGCGATCTTAAGGCTGTCAGCTTAACAAAGTTTTGTAAATTAATTTTTTGAAATCTCATTTCTTTTTCTCTTTCCAAAAGCTTGATTAAAATTAATTCTTGGAGCCAATATGTCCTTGCTGGTAGTCAGGGAGATCTCTTGATCCTTCTCATCCAGGGCAAGAACACGAGCTTTAGAGTCAGACCTGTGCCAGACCCCAGATCACTGGATATATGACCAGGCAAAGGCGTCGTGACATTCTGTGCCTCAATTCCTCATTGTAAAATGGGAATCAAACTCATGCCATGTGATAGTTGTGAGGGTTCATTTGAGGTTTTGTTGTAAGCATTTAGCATTGTCCTGAGCCCAGCTATTAATTAATGGTAATGATTGCTATATTATTATCATTAGTATAATTGTTTTGGTTATTATTATTACAATTAAAAAGCAAAGTGACAATCATGGTGGTGAAGTTGGCAGATAGATCTGGTTTAGAAAATCCAGATTTGAGTCAGGCACGGTGGCTCATGCCTGTAATCCCAGTACTGTGGGAGGCCAATACAAGAGGATCCTTTAAGCCCAGGAGTTCAAGACCAACCTAGGAAACAAAGTGAGACCGTCTCTACAAAAATTAGCCAAGCATGGTGGCACAAACCTGTAGTCCCAGCTACTCGGAAGGCTGAAGCAGAAGGATCGCTTGCACTCAGGAGGTTTGAGGCTGCGATGAGCCATAATCATGCCACTGCACTCCAGCCTGAGTGACAGAGTGAGACTCCAATTCAAAAAAGAAAAAAAAAAAAAAAGAGAGAGAGAGAAAATCCAGATTTGGGTAGGTTTAGGAAATTTGTCTCCAGTTGACTGGGAATTTGGGCCCATAGGATGAGACACATCAGGAAGACATATGGGGGCTAAACATTTGTGAAGATGTTGGATATTAAGTTTAGGCAACGAGATTACTATTAGCATTGGAGTAGGATGTAAATACAGGTTGAAGCCGGGCTCGGTGGCTCAGCCTGTAATCCCGCGCCTTTGGGAGGCTGAGGTGAGTGGATTGCCTGAGCCCGCGGGTTCGAGACCCGTCTGGGCAAGCAAGACCTCATCTCTACAATAAATCAAAAAATTAGCCGGGTGTGGTAGCGCGCGCCTGTAGTTCCAGCTACTTGGAAGGCTGAGGTGGAAGGATCGCCAGAGCCCAGCAGGTCGAGGCTGCGGTGGCCGGGTGCGGCCACTGCACTCCAGTCTGGGCGACAGAGTGAGACTCCAACTCCAAAAAAAAAAAAAATACAGGTTGAGTTCTGAGGCCAAGTGAGGGAGGAACTCCACTTCCAGAGGAAATGGAAGGGAAGAAATCACAAAACAGACTCAATTACTTTGAGTGTAATTATGTCAGCTATGAAAATGCATTTACAAATCACAGTGCTATTTGTCAGCACCCTGATACCTCCTAGGCCGTGAGAAATAAATAGAAACATTTTTGAAAATTCCTCTTTCCACCCAGTCAACAAACATTCCATTGCAAACTAAGAAAAGAGGGCAGGGTATGAATTCAAAAGCAAATTGTTCTCACCATGGTCTGGAGTCTGGCGTCTGCTTGGACTCTGAAAAGATTATTGACTCTTTTCTGCCTCTTTTATTAAATGCCATACTCATTTAAGTGTTGTGCAAGTTACCAGCGTACATGGAGCATGATAATAGAAGTTTGTTGTACATATATTTTATCTTTACCAATGACACAAAATGGCAAATGATAAAGTAATGACCAGGATACTATTTCTATGGGAAAGGATCATTTTTAAGAAAAAAACGAATAATAGTGGCTACGATTTTTCAAATGAGGAAACTGAGGCTTAGGTGAGCTTTTTGGGTTTTTTTGCCTTGGGTAAATTTTTTGTTTTGGTTGTTTTTTTTTTTTTTTTGGTCATTGAAATACTTACAGATGGTAAAATCTGCCCCTTATTAGTATAGCATGATGATGAGTTTTGACAAATGCATGTAACCAAATTCATAACTAAGCTACAGAACATTTCCATCACTGCGAAGTTTCCTTGTGTCTTTGTAGTCGGTGATCGCCCCTTTCAATCAGTTCATAGCAATCAAAAATCTGTTTTCTGATTCTTTTTGTCTTTTCAGAAAGAATGTCATATAAATATAAACCAGAGAGCATATGACTTTTGTGCCTTTTTTCATCTGCATAATGCTTTTAAGATTCATTCATTTTGTTACCTGTGTTGATGCCTTATTTTTATTGATAAGTTGTATTCCATTATATTAATGTACCATAAACTGGTTGTCCATTCACCAGTTGATGAACATTTGAGTTTTTTCTATAATTTGATTGTTACAAATAAAACTTCTATAACCAGCTCCATCTAGGTCTTTTGTTAACATAGGTTTTCACTTTTTTTGGTAAAAGTACTAAGAGTGGGGCTTCTGGGTCATATAGAAGTTGAATTAGTAACTTTATTAGAAACTGTCAAAGACTTTACCATTTTGCATTCCCATCCATAATGTGTAGGAGCTTTCCAGCTGTGGTACACTCTCAATAACACTTTTTAATTTTAGTCATCCTAATGTGTATCGTTTGATTTTAACTTGCATTTCCCTAGTGACTAATGATGTTTAGTCTCTTCCCATGTATTTATTTGCCATCAATATCTCTTCTTTCAACAAAACTGGAGGTGTCACACTCCCCAACTTCAAATTATACTCCAAGGTCAAAACAACATGGTACTGGTACAAGAGCAGATACATGGACCAATGGAATAGAATAGAGAATCCAGAAATAAACCCAAATACCTACAGCTAACTGATCTTTGGTAAAGCAGACAAAAACATACACTGGAGAAAGGACCCTCTATTCAACAAATGGTGTTGGGATAATTGGATAGACACAAATTGGATGCAGAAAAATGAAACAGGATCACTATCTCTCATCATATACAAGAATTGAGATGGATTAAATACCTAAATGTCAGACCTGAAACCATAAAAATCCTAAAAGAAAGCCTAGGGAAAACTCTCCTGGACATTGGCCTAGGCAAAGAATTTATGGCTAAGACCCCAAAAGCAAATGCAGTAAGAACAAAAATAAATAAGTGGGACTTAATTTAACTGAAACAATTCTACACAGCAAAAAAAACAATCTACAGAGTAAATAAGCAACCTACAGAATGGAAGAAGATATTCACAAACAATACATGTGACAAAGAACTAACATCCAGAATCTACAAAGAGCTCAAACAAATCAGCAGGAAGCAAAACAAATAGCCCATTAAAAAGTAGAAAAATACCATGAACAGACATCTCTCAAATGAAAATATGTAAATGACCAATGAGCATGTGAAAAAATGCTCAACATCACTAATGATCAGGAAAACACAAATTAAAACTACAATGAGATACCACCTTACATCAGTCAGAATGGCCATTATTTAAATTAAAAAAAAGATGTTGGCACAGATGCCACGAAAAGGGAATGCTTGTACACTGCTGGTAGTGGGAGTGTAAATTAGTACAACCTCTATGGAAAGCGTAATGGAGTTTCTCAAATAACTAAAAATATATCTACCATTTGATCCAGTAATCCCACAACTTGGTATCTACCCAAAGAAAGAGATGTCGCTATACAAAAAAGACACCAGCACACACATGTTTATAGCAGCACAGTTCACAATTGCAAAGATGTAGAGTCAACCCAAATGTCCATTTAGGATCAGTGGATAATGAAAATGTGGTATATACTTATACCACATCAAAGACTTTACCATTTTGCATTCCCATTCATAATGTGTAGGAGCTTTCCAGTTGTGGTACACTCTCAATAACACTTTTTAATTTTAGTCATCCTAATGTGTATTCCCATCCATATATACCATGGAATACTATTCAGCAATAAGAGAGGACAAAATAATGTTTTTTGCAGCCACTTGGATGGAATTGGAGAACCATTATCCTAAGTGAAGCAATGCAGGAATGGAAAACCAAACACCACATGTTCTCACTTATAAGTGGGAGCTAAGCTAACAGTCTGCAAAGGCAGACAGGGAGAGAGAAGGAATGAAAAATTACTGTTGAGTACGATGTGCACTAATGGGGGTGACAGGCACACTTAAAGCCCAGTCTTCTTTACCACTCTACAAAGCAGCCCATGTAACAAAAAATCATGTGTACCCCTAAGCCTATTAAAATAAATAAAATTATACTTTTTAAAATCTCTTCTTTGGCAAAGTGTCTGTTCAAGCTTTTACCCGTTTTTAAATTGAGTTGCTTGTCTTATTGAATTTTGAGAGTTCTTTAAGTATCATGGACAGAAACCCATTATCAGATATATGTTTTACAAGTACTTTCAGTTTGTCCCTTGTCTTCTTATTTTTGTAATATATTTTAAAGAATAGATGTTTTAAATTTTAATTAATTAATTTTTTTCTATTTTGGTTTGTGCTTTCTGTATCTTACCAAAAAAGTTTTGCCTAACTCAAGCTTGAAGAGATTTTCTCTTACGTCTTCTAGAAATTCGTTATACATTTAGCACCTACATTTAGATACAGACCATTTCAAGTTAATTTTTGCAAGTGGTTCAATAAAATGGTCAAAGTTATTTACTTAGCATATTGATAGCCAATGGTTCTAGAACCCATTGCTGAAAAGATTTTTATCCATTGAATTACTTTGGCACTTTGGTTAAAAATCAATGAACATTAGGTATGTAGGCTTATTTCTGAACTCTTGATTCTATTCTCCTTTGTTAGTTATTTTTAAATTTTTATTATTTTTATTTTTATATTTTTATTATTTTTAAAACACATTTCATTGTATACATTTAAGGTATATAACATGATGGCATGAGATGCATACATATACTAGAATAGTTACTATAGTGAAGCAAATTTACAATCCATCATCTCACACAGTTCACCTTTTTGCATGTGTGTGTGGGGGGGGTGGCAATAGCAGCGAGAATCTACTAATTTAGCAGAAATCCCAAATACAGCATGATTTTATTATCTATAGTTTTCACTTTGGATATTAGATTACTAGACTTGTCTACTACTTTGCATCCTCTAACATACATCTCCCCATGTCCTTTCCCTCCCCTGCCCCTGGCAACCACTGTTTTATCTCTGTATATTTGACTTATTTTTCTTTTTTAGATTCCACATATAAGTTAGATCGTGTAATATTTTTCTGTCTGTGTCTAGCTTATTTTACTTAGTGTAGTATCTTCCAGTTTCATCTATGTTATGGCAAATGGCAGAATCTCCATTTTTAAGGTTGAATAATATTCCATTGCAGACGTATACCACATTTTTTTTTCCTTTTTTTCCCACCTCCCACCCCTACCACATTTTCTTTAGCCATTCATTCACTGACAGATGTTGTTATAATATCTTGGCTACTGTGATTAATGTCACAATGAATATGGGAATGCAGATATCTTTATGTGATGGTGATTTTATTTCCTTTGGGTATATGCCCAGAAGAGGATTTGTTAGGTCATGTGATAGTTCTATCTTCAATTTCTTTAGAAACCTCTTTACTATTTTCCATAGTGGTTGCACCAATCAACATTCCTACCAAAAGTGTACAAGTGTTCTCTTTTCTCTCTTACCAACATTTTTCTTTAGATGTTTTGATAACAACTGTCCCAATGGGTATGAGGTAGTATCTCATAGTGGTTTTGATTTGCATTTCCCTGATGATTAATAATGTTGAGCACAATGTCTTCTAGATTTATGGAAGACATTGTATCCGTGTTGGCCATTTTATATCCATGTTGGCCATTTTTAGGTTTTCTCTGGAGAAATTTCTGTTCAGGTCATTTGTCCATTTTTTAAATTGAGTTATTTGTTCTCCCACTATTGTGTTGCATGAGTTCTTTATAAGTAAACTTTGGATATTAACCCCTTACTAGAGAAAGGGTTTGCAAATATTTTTTTCCAATCTGTAGGTTGCTGTTTCATTAGTTTTATTCCCTTGGTCTGTGTGTCTCTCTTTTACCCAGGGCCACACTGCCTTGATTACTATAGCTTTAGGATAAGTCTTCAAATCTGGTCATGTGAGTCCTCTTTGTTCTTCTTATTCAAATTTGTGGCAACTATTTTATGTTTTATATAGTAAGTCTTGAAACAAGACAATGTGAATCCTCCAACTTTGTTCTTATTCAAAACTACCTTTTTAAAAAGTTATCTTAGGTCCTTTGTTTTTCTATACAAATTTTAGAATACCCTGTCAATCTCTAAAAAAAAATTATGTGGGGATTTTGATTGGGATTGCATTGAATGTGTAGATCAATTTGGAAAAACTGACATAATAGTATTGAGTCTTCCAACCCATGAGCACAGTTATATCCACCACGTTATAAGGTCCTCTTGGTTTCTCTCATCTAAATTTTTTCATATTCAGTGTTTAAATCTTGCATATATTTAGTTAGTTTTCTCCTAAGTATGTCATATTCTTAGTGCTATTGTAAATGGCTTTATAATTTGAATTTCCAGTTATTCATTCCCAGTATCTAAGAAAATGTATTTCCATATGTTGACCATATATCCTTATATCCTGCAACCTTCCTAAACTCACTTAGTAGAATCTTTTTCAAAATTTGTGTTTGTATAATTTTAAGGGGGTACAAATACAGTTATGTTACATGGATGTATTGTGTAGTGGTGAAGTCTGGGCTTTTAGTGTAACCATCACCCAAATAACGCACATTGTACCCACTGAGTAATTTCTTACACCTCTCCTAACTCTCACATCCACCCTTCTGAGTCTTCAGTGTCTATTATTCCACACTCTACATTCATGTGTACCCATTATTTAGCTTACACTTACTTATAAGGGAGAACATGTGGTATATGACTTTTTGTTTCTGAATTGTTTCACTTAAGATAATGGCCTCTAGTTCCATCTGTGTTGCTGCAGAATACATGATTTCATTCTTTTCTTTAGCTGTCACTAAGTAAATTCTTAGGGATTTCCTATGTAGATAATTATGTTGTCTGTGAATAGAGACTTATGTCTTCCTTTCAAATCAGTATGTCTTTTTACTTTTTCTCCTATTATTACACTGACTTTCACCTCCAATATGATGTTGAAAATGAGTGGTGAGATTAGACATTTGAACCTATCTCCCAATTTTATGAGAAATGCTTTTATTCTCTCATTATTATATATTAGCTATAGGGTATTGTGTGGATGTCCTTTATTCAATTTTCAGATGTTTCCCTTGTTCCTTAGTTTTCTCAGCATTTTTGTCATTAATACGTGTGAAATGTTGTCAAATGCTTTTTCTGCATTTATTGAGATGCTTTTTTTAAAGTCTTTTTTCTTTTTTTTTTTTTTTTAGTCAAGAGTCTCACTCCGTTGCCCAGGCTGGAGTGCAGTGGCACGTTCATGGCCACCCCAGCATCAACCCACTGGGCTCAGGTGATCCTTCCACCTCATCCTTTCAAGTAGCTGGAACTACAGGCGTGCGCTACCACACCCAGCTAATTTTTGATTTATTGTAGAGATGAGGTCTTACCAAGTTGTCCAGGCTGGTCTGAAACCCGTGGGCTCAGGCAATCCCAAAGTGCTGGGATTATAGGCTTAAGCCACTGCACTCAGCCTTTTAGTCTTTTAATGAAGTAAATGATGTTGATTAATTTTCAAATGTTGAATCAACTTTTCATACCTGAGATAAAATGTATTTAGTCATGATATAGTATACTTTTAGTTTATTACTGAATTCCACTTTCCAATCTTTTATTAAGGATTTTTAAAGTTAATTTTTATGAGAAACATTGGTGTATAATCTTTATTATGATGATGTGTTTGTCTGGTTTTGATAGAGTAATTCTAACCCCATTAAATGAGTTGAAAAGTGCTCTTTACTTTTCTATTTTCTGGAAGAGTTTGTATAAAATTTGTCTTATTTGTCAGTGAAGCCATTTGGGCTTAGATATCTTTGTAGGAAGGTTTTTAAATTATAAATTCAATTTATTTAATAGTTATGAGGTTATTTATTTCTTCTTGAGTGAATTTTTGTAGTTTGTGCCTTCTAAGGAATTTTCCTATTCCATCTAAGTTATCAAATGTTTGGCAGAAAGCTTTTCATCATATTCCCTTATTATTATTTTAATGTTAGCTCTGTAGTAACACCCCCTATTTCATATCTGAGATTGATAATTCTCTCCCTTTTTCATGACTACTCTGGCTATAGTTTTTAAAATTTCCTTTATCTTTTTAAAGAACCAATTTTGATTTCATTGCTTTTCAAATCCATTGCATTCCCACTTTTAGTGATTTCTGCTCCTTATTATTTCTTTACTTTGTTGACTTTGGATTTAACATTCTCTTCTTTATCTAGTTTCCTAATGTGGTTATTTATTTTAAGCCTTCTTTCTTTTGTCTTATAAGCATTTAATGCCCTAACGTTCCCTCTAAACACTGTACTAGCTTCATTCCACAAATGTTCATATGTTGTGTTTTCATTTTTATTCCATTCAAAATATTTTCTAATCTCTCTTGTTATTTCTTCTTTGACCATGCTTTATATGAAAGAGAATTACTTAAGTTTCAGATGTTTGGTGACTTTCCACATATCTTTATGTTTTTGATTTCTAGTTTAATTATCTTGTGATCAGATAATATTTTTATACAATTTTAATCTTTTAAAATTTATTGAAACTTGCTTTGTGATCCAGACTATTATTTATCTTTGTGAATGTCCCAAGTAGACTTGAAAATAATGTGTATTCTGCTATTGTTGGGTGGCCTAATGTCAATTAGACTGATTTGGTTGCTAGTGTTTTTCAAGTCTCTCATATGGATTTTTACTGATTTCTTGTCTACTTGTTCAGTAATTATTGGGATAGGAGTGTTCATACCTCTAACCATAATAGTGGTTATGGCTACTTGTCCTTTTTGTTCTACTAATTTCTGTCTTCATGTATTACAAAACTCTGTTGCTCGGTGCATACACATTTAGGACTCTTATGTCCTCTTGGTGTATTGACCCCTCTGCCACTATAAAATGTCCTTCTTTATGCATGAGATTCGTGCTTATTTTTAAACCTACTTTGTCTAACATCACCTACTCTAGTTTTTACTAGTGTTTGCATATTGTATTCTTTTCCATACTTTTACTTTTGACCTATATGTATGTCTTTATATTTAAAGCAGATGTTTGACAGATATCATCCAGTTGAGTTTTGCTTTTTTATGCAATCAGACAAATCTCTGACTTTAGATTGGATTATTTAGATCATTTATATCTAATGTAATTATTGCTATACGGACTTAAATCTACTGTCTTGTTATTTGTTTTCTATTTGTCCCACCTGTTCTTTTTTTCTATCTTCTTATCTTGTTTTAGATATACTGACTGACAATTTTTTATGATTTCATTTTCTTTCCCCATTGGCTTTTGTTTTATTTTTCAATTGTATCCCTAAAGTTTACACCGTATGTCTTTAATTTATCATAGTCTACTTTCGAATAATATTATACCACTTTACCTATAGTGTAATAACTTTACAACAGTATATTTCCATAACCTTCCTCCTGTCCTTTATACTATTATTTTCATATACTTTATTTAAACATCTGTTATAAACCCTTTGGTACAATATTATTTTACTTTAAACAATTAACTTTTTAAACAGCTTTATTGAGGTAAAGTTTACATGTAATTTTAAAAAACACTCATTTTAAGCCCGTTTTGATAAGTTTTAGTAAATTCATACAGTTGTGTGACTATCACTGCTATCTAGTCTTAGAATACTTCTATCACCCCCAAAGGTTATCCCATGCCTCTTAGCAGACAGTTCCCACCACCCATTCCACTGTCCTCTTAGCCTCAGACAACCACTGATCTGCTTTCTGGGGGGAGGGGAGCTGGAGAGTCTGTAGTTTTGCTTTTGCTTTAGATTTCAAATAAATGGAATTACTCAATATGTAGTCTTATCTTTGTATCTGGCTTATTTCATTTAGTATTATGTTTTTGAGTTTCAGCCATGTCATTCCATGTATCAGGAACTTGTTCCTTTTAATTAATGAATAGTTTTCCATTGCATAAATACATTATTTTTAGTTTTTTATCCAGTCATCAGTTCACAGACACATAGCAGGTTTCCAAATTTTTGCTATTCAGAACAAAGTTGCTATGAACATTAATATATAAGTTTTGGTGTAGACATATGTTTTCATTTTTTGTGGTAGGCATTTAGAAGTAAAACTGCTGGGTCGTATGATAAATGTATTTTTACCTTGCCACAATGCGTGTGAACCGCCAAACTGTTTTCCAGAGTGGTTGTACCATTTTCATTCCTACTAGCAATGAACGGAGGTTCCCGTTTCTCCACATCCTCATCAAAACTTAGTAATTTCAACCTTACTGATGTTGACCATCTAGTATTTGTGTAGTAGTATCTCATTGTGATCTTAATTTGCATTTCCCTAATGACTAATAATTCTGAGCACCTTTCCATGTGTTCATTTATTTGTATCTTTTTGTATATCTTCTTTCATGAAGTGTCTCTTCAAGTCTTTTGCTAATTTTTAATTCATCTGAGTTTTTTTCAGATTAAAGAGAAGATAAACCCCGGAGCTGGATCTTACCTGCTGTTAATCCCATCCAGTATAATTTCATGTCATGTGTTGTATTTTACATCTCTAGACATTTCATTTGGTTATTTTTTATTGTGATTTAAAACCGCAGAGCACAAAGTCTACTCTCTTAACAAATGCTTACATGTACAGTACATGCTGTTAACTATATGCGTATTGTTGTACTGCAGATCTCTAGAACATCTCCATCTTGCATGACTGAAACTGTACACCCACAGAACAACTCTCCGCCTCCCCTCCCCCCAGTCCCTGGCAACCACCATTCTACTTTCTGCTTCCATGGGTTTTACTGCTCTAGGAACCTCACGTAAGTGGGATCGTGCAGTCCTTGTCCTTCTGTGACTGGCTCATTTTACTTCGTATAATGCCCTCAAGATTCATCCACATTTTAACACATGGCTGGATTCATCTGGTTCTTTCTTATATCTTCCATTTTTTCCTTACCTTCTACATTTATGAAGTATATTTATAACTGCCGCTTTAGCATCATCCTTGTCTATTAATTAAATCATCTTCACCATTTCTGAATCTGTTTTCATTTTTTTCTTTTTATAAGTTATATTTTCAAGTTTCTCTGTACTCTTTTTGTTTTTTGTCTTTTACTGGGTGTCAGTCCTTGTGAAATTTACATTGTTGGATGATCTTATTATATTTCTTTAAAGAATATGGGGTTTTGTTCTATCTCACAGTTATGTTACATGGAATCATATAACTTGGATCCTTCCAAGATATTTTTTAGGATGGACTCAAGGTGTCTTTCACTCTACTACAAAGGCAATGTCTTCTGAGGCTTCTACTCAATGCCCTAAGTATTATGGGGGACTTTTCATTATGGCTGGCAAAAACACAAACTATTCCCAGTCATCTGTGAATTCTAGGAATTATTCAGCCTACTGATCTTTGTTTTTTCCCCCCAGACTCATGGAGTTTTCTCTCCTAAATACTCAGCAAAGACTTGAGGGAATCTCTCTGTAGATCTCTGGAACTCTTCAACTGTTCAGCTTCCACCTCACAGGTATGCAGTGTTACAATTCTAGACACACTGGTCTCTGTTCTCTGTCTGCTCAACTAAGAGAGTGCTAACTCCTCCCTGTACTGTATCCTGTAAAGGATCTCTAGGCAGTAAGCTGACATAATCATACAGCTCCCTTCATTGGTTTGTCATGCCAGGGAGCACAGTACCTCACCTCAAATTCTCCAATGTCTGAAAATCACTTTATTTCATATAGTTTTTCCAGTTTTTCTACTCATTTAAGGTGGGAGAGTAAATCCAGTTCCTGATACTCCATCACAGCTAGCAGCAGAAGACTCCACTGGAAGCTTTGGATCAGAACAAAGATGTGATGTGACATATGTATTAACATGACAGGACTCCCAGGTTAAAAGTTGACCATAGAAGGTTGGGAATGATGGAGGCAAGGAGTGAGGAGTTTATTACTATAATCCAGCCCAGAAATGACAGTCACTTGTGGTAATGGTAGACCTGAAATGAAAAGGTTGGATTCTGGACTTGAAGAAAAAATAAACAGGATTTACTGATTATTTGGATGTTGAGCAAGAAAGGAAGGGAGACATGAAGGTTGACTCCAGGAATCTTGGCCTAAGTAACTAGAAGGATGGCAAGGTCATTGCAAAGGCTAGTTTCATTAGGAAGACATACTGGAAGGGGTGGGCTCTAGAAAAAATGAGAAGAAAGGAATTGGACACAGTAAGAACAGAAAATTCTTTGGAGGAGTTTAATAAATCACATCTCATTTCCCAAGGGACTCAGAGTCTAGTTGGAGAAGGATGGAGATGTAAGGAGACGAGTACATTAATGTAAGGAGTGTAATAAGTCTATATAATGAGTCTATATAGCCACAGATCAAATGAAGATGTCTCTAATATAGTGGGGGAGTTGAGGAAGGGAAGTATAAAATGTTTCACACATGCTGCATGAGCTCCAGGGGAAGGGCCAGGACACTGTCACCAGAGGGAGGAGGTGGACAAGGGCCTTGTTGAAGAGAGAAGACTATGGGGCAAGTTCACAGATGGATTTTCAACATCTCAACACTCCCAGGAAGCTTCAAGACTCTATGGCTCAACCTAAGGTGGGCATGTGATTAGTGAAGAAATGAAGCAGGAGATAAAGGCAGGAACAAGAACCATTGACAAAAGATCCTTCTTTACCATGTCTGTTCTTCAGAACTTAAGTGATATAAGTAATGGAAAGCCCCTGAAGCCTATGAAAATGTGATTGCACAGTAGTTGGGCAGGGAAGCCTGTGAAGGGGCTTGGGTGAGAGTCACTGAGGCCTGAATAAAGGTGGAGCAGGTAGAGGATGGGGGTTTGGAGTAGGATCTCCCAAGTTTTAAGTCAAGAAATTAAAAGTTCTTGGGAGGAGATATAACATCAATAAAGGTGCTTGATCTCAAACCAGGGAAAGTGGGAACCAAAGGGAGGCCCAAACTTCACTTGTATTATGTCCGCTTGTATACTTAATCCTGAATTGTACCCCACATCTTTAAAATTATATATATATATAAAATCTATATAAATTTAAAGATGTGGGGTACTATATATATATATATATATATATATATATATATATATAATCTTGGTGAGCTGATGAACGGTGTTATGAGAGGGGAAGAAAGAAAGCATTAAAGATGATATTTAGGTTTTTGGCCTGGCCATCTCAGCAGATGATATCATTAGCTCTAAACTTAGGAAAATGGAAATTTGTGCAATAACATAATTTACAGAAATGTGCATTCCTCCAATGAGGTGGTAGCTCCAACCAAGGGTTGCAGTAAAGGGGCATTGACCTCCTACCCCAGTAGTCTTATCATCTCTATCCCTCCTTATACAGCCACATCAAAACATTTTAAACACTGTGGAAAAGTATAATGCTGCCTTATAGAAGATAGCTTTAATAGCAGTCCCCTAACTAGATTGCCTTTTATCAGCCTCCTCTATACAAATGGAACTGTAATAAACGCAATGCCAGATTAGATTCAACCAAAAGCTTAGGCTTCTCTTCATATACACAAATGAATGGGGGACAGTCACTCACTGTAGTACTTCACATATACTGAGGTCAATGTGACGGTGAAGAAGAAATCATTCCGACCTTCCCAGAACAGGTCTCCTTCACTTTCTAGGATCTAGTCACAGTGCCCTTCTTCGTGTTCGTCCAGCTATCCAAGTCATACCTTAAGGCCTTTGCACGAGCCATTGTCTCTCTGGGAATAGCGGTCCACCCGCCTCCATATCTTATAGCTAGATTCTTCTTGTTATTTAACTCTCCTTTTCTGACCCCTTTTTTTTTTTTGAAACTTTGCCGGTTTCTATTTGTCTTTATCACATCACCCTATTAGTTCACTTCTCAACGTTGTATAATTTATAATGACACGTTTTCTTATTTAATTGATTGTTTTACATCTGTTCCCCAAACAAGACTATGAGAATAGCAACCATGTTTACTTCGTCTTCACCAAACACTCATAGCATTACCTGCATCTAGAAAGTGCTCAGTAAATATATGTTGAAGGAATAAATAAGAGGTAAGTAAAGGGCAGATAATGAGGGTTACTATTTCAAGCATGTCAATGATTAACCAGTAGGAGGAGGTATTATTTTGAGGTGGGAGAGTTTCCTGTTGTTTCTGAACTCATACCACCTAGGTAGCAGCTTTCCCTAGGATGGGTCCTGTGTCATTTGGGGGAATATAATTTGCCAAGATTGCACTGGTGTATCATGCTGGGTCATTAATGCTGGCTGGTATAATTAACAACCTCTAAATCTCAGCAAGAGGTTTGGTTTTTTTCTCAGGGTACAGACTGGCCACTGCCTTCTGTGTGGTGATTCAGGGATTCCAATGCCTTTTTTTCTGTGTCACCACCATCCTCTCAGGACACCCCAGGATGCTTCACTGAATCCCTTCTATGTGTCCAGCCACTAAGAAAACAGTGAGGGCTTGGCTGATTACATAAGAGGTTGCAAACACCAGGTCTGGAAGTGTTATGCACCACTTCTGCATGTGCTCCATTGGTCAGAATGAGGCACATGGTTCCAACCTAACTGCAAGGTAGGCTGGGAAATGTAGTCTTCCTGCCCAGAAGAAGGAATTAGACCTGTGAGCATCAAGCCAGCGTCAGCCACAGTAGATGATTTCATTCTTGGTTGTTGTGAAAATTAGAGGGTTAGTGTACACAAAACACTCAGAACAGGGCTCAGCACTTTCACAGGTGTCCCTGATTCCAGGTAAGTTGCAAGAGGAATTTCTCTGAGTTTGCACTAATCTCTGCTTGCTAAACAAGGGTGTGTTCTGAAACCTCTGTCAAGCCCAACAGCTGGCTGGAGAATGTTGTGAGCCCCATTGCCCAAAGAGGCCAGCCAAGGATACAGATGCCGCAGCCAAGTCCATGTGGCACATCCTCGTGCTTTGTTTAATTTGATTCCCTGGGTGGGACAAGTTTTATGAGCAGGTGTTCTGGTTAATTAGGTGATTAATGCTCCTCAAAATGGAGAGCCATTTCCCCAGTGACAGTTCTTGCTCAAATATGAGACAAATCTTCATTGTACAATTTGGAGAGGCCCATGATCACACTCATCTGTTTGACAGGGCTCTCAGGCCAACACTCTGCTCTGAGGACTGGGATCCTGACCCCCACACCCCCACACCACCCCAGAGCCTCTTGAAGCACCAGTTTAGAGAAACAAGAACTCCCTAGATCATCTGGCTTCCTCTAGGGACAGGGCAAAGGCAATCTGAGGACATATTTCTGGTTCCCTTCTGGGGATTCCGGTCTGGATCACCTCTCAAGGTCAAAGTCATTTCCTCTGCACAGAGCCCTCTGGTTTCTAAAGCAAGGTGGCCAAACCACACACAAGGGCAAATCAGGCAACAAAGCTTTTTTTTTTCCCCCCTCAGATTAGGCCAATACCGATGTCCTTCAAACTCTCTACATCCCACATTCTCAAAGCCCTCATTTCATCCCATACTCTATTCTACTCGTCTTCTTGCCTTTGTTTCCCTCAATACCAAGACCCATTGCTCTCCATTGATGTCATCAAATCCATGCATCCTTTAAAAGCCAAATTGCCGTCCTCAGCCCTTCCAACCCAGCCTAAAGTGATTTCTCCCTCTTCAGAATTTTTGTAGCACCTACTATGTTGCCCACATCAATTGGCATTTAGCTAAATACCCCATCTTTTCCCTTCTTTCATTATCTTAATTTTGTCTTTCCAATTGGATTTTTGACAGCTGTGGCTGTATCTTTTCCTTGGCATTAATGAAGTTCTCAATAAATGCTTGTTTGGTTGCTATATTAAGCTGAATGCCACTTATATTTCTGGAAAATGGGTCGAATTTATTCTCTTAAACCAGCTTGGGCCACACAACTATAAACATGGCCACTCATTCCTGTTCCTCAAATGTTCCAGTTTTAGCACCACAGACGCAGTAGATCTCTTTCCTCAGTTCCAGCTGGAAAAATCCTGGTAAAAAATTCTGACTGGCTCATTTCAGTCGTGTAGGCAAGATCATATAAAAACAAGAAAGTTCTGAACCACAATCACATGATTGGAGTGGAAGGCCAATTAAATTCCCCACCAAAGATGGATCTGGATTTTGTTTTGTTTTCATTTGGATCTGGATTTTTGGAAGGTTTTGTTACTTTATCTTCCTCCGGGTAGGTTATTTACTTTCAATATTCATTCATCAAATTTATTTTACATATCCATTCATCAAACATTTATCTAGTCAGAGTACATCCACCCCTTGGATTAACTGGCAACAAATCTCTGTTGTTCTTTCTTTCTCAGGGGAGAAATAGAGAAGCATTTGCATTGAAAACAGGTCCAACTGATGGTACCTTTTACTTAACCCTGCTCTCCAGAAGTGACCTAAAATTCACATACATGAATTATTCCCTCACCCAGGAAAACATAATAGGAATCATAGTCTTAATCTCAAATTGGTGTTTTTATTTTCTCTCTCTCTCCCCTCCCTGTTCACCTACTCCCTCAAAATCTGCCTCAATGACTCAGTGAGGTAGTGTGTCAGTTTCAGGATCCCTGGTAGGAAATGGAGTGTTTGAAGAAAGTTTGGTAAAGGGACTATATGGAAAAGTGAGACAGGGTTAAGAAATCAACAAGAAAGAATGGCATCCTTAGTAAAACAAACAACAACAAATGCTGGCGAGGATGCAGAGAAAAAGGAATGCTTCTACACTGCTGGTGGGAATGCAAACTAGTGCAACCTCTCTGGAAGACAGTGTGGTGATTTCCGAAAGAACTAGAAATTGACCTTCTATATGACCCAGCAATTCCGCTATTGGGAATATACCCAGAGGAACTCAAATCATTCTACAAAAAAGATATCTGCACACGTATGTTTGTTGCAGCTCTATTCACAACAGCAAAAACATGGAACCAACCATGTTGCCCATCGAAGCTGGACTGGATAAAAAAAATGTGGTACATATATACACAATGGAATATTATGCAGCCATAAAGAAGGACAAATATATGGACTTCACAGCAACTTGGATAGATTTAGAGTCGATCATACTCAATGATCTATCACAGAAACAAAGAACAGAGTACCATATGTTCCCACTCAAAAGCAGACCTTGAACAATTAACATAATACTATAAGAGAGGGATTGGCAGTAGTGGGAAACTGCCAGGGGAGGGGGATGGGATTGGCAGTTGAGGGAAACTGCTAGGGGAGGGAGGGGCACACCTCATCAACAAGGGTACCTGCATAATGAACATCTGTATACCTAACTCTGAATTGTACCCCACATCTTTATAATAAAAAAAAAAAGAAATCAACAAGAGATGGGAATTGCCCAAGGTTTAGCAACAGTGGAAAGATATTTTTAATTCTACCCCCTCAAGGGGTAAAGAAAAGGGAATGGTTATCAAGGAGACCTGTAGCTAGAGGAGAAGGCTGTTGGATATGATCTTTGACTTTCAATAGGGGAAAGCAGCCATGGCCAAACTGCAGTCCTTGGGGAAGAAGCTCTGGCCACTTTCCTCTTGCTCTCTGAGCCAGTTCTCCACATGGCCAAACCCAAGACAGTGCAGATAATAGTCTCTAGAGGTTAGTTTTCTGGGAAACAGAATTACCTCTGAAAGTGGACAGAGAGTGAATCTGGACAATGCATTGGAGAATGATGAGCACAAGTGGTTAGTCTTGATGGAATGGAAGCAAATATATCCGAATGGGGAGGGGAGGAGTGTGTATCATTTGCAAGAGCATCCTGGAAGAATGTAACCTCTGCCTCCCCCAAAAGATTAAGAAACAGTGATCAAAATCAATAAAAATGCAATAGGAGAGCGACAAATAAGATAGCTGATTGAGAAGATCATTTATTTATTCATTCATTCATTTATTCATTCATCAATCATCAAAGGTTTATTTGCACCTCTAGACATTAAGCACACAAAAATAGATTAGATATCTCTGTATGCTTGAACATTTTTATAATAAAATTTTAGAAGAAATGGATTATACAGAGTTACCATCCTCAAGAACTGAACAGTTCTTGGACCAGGAGGTTTCCTGGAGGATTTGACAGCCAAACTGACTCTGGACTAGCCAGATAGGAGAGCAGGAAAGGATGTTCTGGGAGAGGTATGGAGTGGTGTGGGAAAGTTGTGAAAGATAAGCTGGAAGAGGCATAAAATTACTCCAAAGTTCAAGATTGCATTGTCAGGTCTGCACTTTGGAAAGATCCTTGGATCATCAGGGCACAAGAAGGATCTAAGTGCCAGGTTCACAATTTTCAGATTCCCAGGAAGGAGTCACTGATTGGCCTTACTTAGGCCACATGATCACCCTGTTGGCCAGAAAAGACAAGAACCTTTGGCTAATAGTTCTGTAGAAAGTACCCTAGGCTGGGCAGGTAGGAGCCCTCCTCTTAAAGGAAAACTGGAGAGCTATTAGCTGAAAAGTGGGTGGGAATGCACACTTTTCTCATAGAGAAACTCAGTTTCCTTGTTAGTGAAACACAACAGTTTCCTTGTATGAGTGAAAATACAAGGGTTGAGCTATATTTGAGTTTCTCAAAGTATGTTCCAAGAGAATTTCAAGTTGACATAAAGAGGGGTCCGATGTACTGGGAAACTGGGTTAAATAAGATTTAAAGAGGTTTCCTTATTGCAGGACTTCTCAGGTCTTGAATGTGCTCGTTTGTGATGCACATCTCCAAGAGAGGTGAAAGTGAGTTGCAGTTTTCACTCTTTCTTTGCCCAAGGAAGCTTTGTTTCCCCACAAAGAAGCATGAGGAACCAGTAGTGGTCAGAAGGCACTTGTGGAAATGCTGGATTATAAGACTGCTAAAGCTGTTTCAGCTAGAACATCATGATTCTGTGTAGCCTGTTGTTCTGGGCCCCTCCTGTCTTTTTCACTCACCTCTTCCTCGGAGATGACTGACACTGAAGGACCCCCATCATCTGTTCTAAGGGGCTTCTCCCAGGAAAAATCACACTTGAATGCCTATGAAGTCACTGGCAGATCTAGTCGGACTCATGAAACCCTCCAGCAGTTTAAATGGAAAACACAGCCCCCCACTGTGCTCGGAGCACAGATCCAGGCCCAGCTCGAAGGGATTGCAAAACATGCTCTAGCATGCACTTGGGAAAACAAAGAAAACTCTACTCTTTTCTGTTCCAGACAGTCTGAGACGTTTTGTGCCCTTGGGCCCTTGCCCGGTTCTCTCATCTGCCTCAGTCCTGGTACTAAATTGGTTCAAGGTTTGGAGGAAAGCTTCAGAGGAAAGGGGGAAAAGGATGTTTAGAGTTCTTGAATGCTGAAGTCACCCCAGGACCGGAGCATGGACCCTCTTTGGCCACCAGGGGGCGATAACAACAGCAATCTGTACAAAAAGCTGTTCCCAAGAATAACAGCAGTAAACTGCACCTAATGTGTTTATTAATGGATCGAGGGACGTGAGTGAGTGTGTGTGTGTGTGTGTGTACACAATTGGGTACCCGGAGCTAAGACTTTGAAAATCCACTAATTATAATAAAATAAAATCTTCACCTCTACTATATATTCACAGGATGTGGCGGAGTAGCTGAAAGTTTCCTTGAAGGAAAATGAGGTCGAAGAAGTCAGAATAGCATTCTCATGAAAGAAAAGAGAAGAACCCTCAGCAGCTGTCATCGTGTGGTGTGTGTGCACAAGCATGCATGTGCACATGTGAGTATGTATGTGATTGTGAATGTGCAAAGGCGTGAGTATGTGAGCGTGAGCTTGTGAAAGTGTGTGTGTGGCCGCGTATGTGTAGGCTTGGTCGTGTGCGAGTGAGTGTGTGTGAATGTGTGTATGCACATGGCTCATTCAGGCTTTTGCAGTTTGAGGGGACCTCAAGGAAGTCTGGGCAATGCTTCCTCCAGTTCCTGCCCTTTCCCTTCAAACAAACAAACAAAATCATTCCTACAAGTATTTATGGAGCCTCTTACACGCGCCCCTCCCCGCCGGCATCTGGAAAAGCTCAGGCCTGGCCAATTTAAAGCGGGCACTGGAGAAACGAAGGCGCTTGAGGGCGGAAGGGATGCCTCGCATGCGAAGGACTGTTTTGCAAAAACACTTTCTCCTTTTTGATGCCCCAAACAACCCAGGGAGGTGGGTCCAGACAGGGCTGTGGCCCTTTGATTTAAGGAAACGAAGGTTCAGAGATGACACGATTGGCTCAGAGCCACCCAGTCAGAAAACAGAAACCCAAGGAGGGAACAGGGTATTGTCAATCCAGGGGTCCAAGTCCCTGCAGTCACTATCGTTAGCAGCCCACCAGGAGTGAGTCTGGGAAAGCAGGACAGACCTCCCGGTAGGGTTTGCCAGCAGCGATCTCAACAACATGGACAGCCATTTTTTTGTGACATGTGACTGTGTGCATTGTGCATTAATGTCAATAAAAGTAGGTACTCTAGAAAAAAATGTGGATCTTTGCCAAAAGTGCCAGATGCGGTAGGGGCGCAGCTTCGTGGGTGAGAGAGCCGTGGTCTGGCGTCCCTAGGAGCTGTGTGACCTCGGGCAAGTCACTTCCTTGAGTTTTGAATCCCTACGCCCCCTTGCGAGACGGTATTGGGACAGAAGGGAAGAATATGAGCAGAGTGCCCAGCTCAGGGCCAGAAAAAAAAATTTAAAAAAAAAAAAAAAAAGTGCCACAAGCCTCATCCGTCCTTGGCTCCGAAGAGTGAATAAGTTTCAGTGTTTCTTTCCCGGGGCCCTGCTGGCCGAGCCCCTTTCCTTCCCTCCTCTGCCGCCTCCTCCCTCCCGGCTCCGGGTCGCTCCAGCAAAGTTCCCAACTTAGTCGACATGACGCGCGGCGCAGCCAATAGGAGGCGGAGTTGGCGTTTTTGGGGGGCGGGAGGGGTGGGCCCCGCGTCTCCGGTGTCTGCCCCGCTCAGTGAATGGAGAGAGCGAGCGCCGGCCAGCTCGCCCTGCTGCCCCGAGCCCCGGCCGCCGCCGCGCCCCCGGACCCAGCCGCGAGCCGGACCTCCCCGGGCGCCGCGCCCCACCGCGCTCGCCCCGGGTCCCCAACCCGGCCCGCGGGCCCGCGGGGCCAGGGGGCGCTCGGCAGGCACCTGGGCACTCCGGGCGATGCGCAGCGGGGCAGCGCCGGCCCCGCCGATGGAGCTGCCGCCGCCGCCGCCGCCGCCGCCCGGCGCGCCCCGCTCCGCCCGCGCCCCGTGCGCCTGAGCGCCGAGCCCGCCCCTCCGCCGCGCCAACTCCGACGCCCGCTCCCCGGGCCGCCCGCGCTCCCCGCGCGCCTTCTCGGGCTCCACGCGTCTTGCCCCGCAGCGGCAGCCTGCCCCGGGCGCGGGGCCCTGCACGCCATGGCCCCTGGGCGGCCGAGGCTCGGCGCCGCTGTGCGCGCCCGCCTGGCGCTGGCCTTGGCGCTGGCGAGCGTCCTGAGCGGGCCCCCAGCCGTCGCCTGCCCCACCAAGTGTACCTGCTCCGCCGCCAGCGTGGACTGCCACGGGCTGGGCCTCCGGGCGGTTCCTCGGGGCATCCCCCGCAACGCCGAGCGCCTGTGAGTACCCCCGCCCCGCCCCACGCAGGCCACCCACCTGGGTCCCACAGAGGGGGCCCCCAGGCGCCAGATTCTTCCTTCCCCCTCGGCCGTGATTGATGCAGTCCGTTCTCACCCCTTCCCGGAGCCGATCCTGGCTCTCTGGGTTGGGGGGTCTGTGGCTTTGGGTAGGTCTGGGAGAGAGGTCTCGAAGCCCCCCGCGATGGGAAGAGAGCTGTGCCTCTCCAGGGGTAAGGGCTCTCTGGGCCCGCTGACAGCTTCCAGGGAGTAAGCAGACGGGAGGCGAGGGGAGGGGGGAACACCGCAGCCTGGAGATCTTGAGGTGAGGGTGAGGCGGCCACGCTCCTTAACGAGGGGGCGAAGGAGACAGCTGTGGGGTGATGGGACGTCAGGGCGCGGAGGCGGGAGAGAGGGCCCCGGGACTGTTGACCGGCTTGGAGATCAGAATCGGCCAGCCGCTCTCTGGCTGCCCTTGCGGGGAAAGTTGAGAGTGGGTGAAGGTTTAACTTAGGAGGAACCGGGCAGATTCTGAGTGGGTGCTTACAAAGCCCGCCCTGCCTGAAGCGCAGCCTAGGAGATGCCAAGTTGCAGCCCCGGGTGAATTTTTTTATGGCTAGGTTATAAATGCCTCCCCGAAACGGAATGGGCCAGAGGATGGAAATGCTGACAGCCCTTCAAATGAGCCCGAGCGCTGTAATCTTACAAACCGCACTCAGCCTCGATCCCGGGCTTGGCAGCGAGCGGAGAGGCACTTGGAGAGTGGGGTGGATTGACCCTCGTTTTAACCCCAATTGTGCAACCAAATATTTACTTTTCATATGTCAATGTTTTGGAAACATTTATCATTTTGATCCTCGGACTGAATTCAAAACTTGGACTCCGGGGTGGGCTCCTTTTAGTCCGTAGTTGGGGAGGGGTGGAGAAAGGAGCCACGGTGGAGGGGGTGGGGGACGTCCTGGGAACCCAACTGAGAAGTGGGTGAACCTCTGCTCCCATGGGGTAGAATCCCCCACACGTCCTGTCCTGTGTCTTCTCTCCCCCTTCCCCACGTGTCTTGAGGGCAGGCGCTGGGATCTTCCCTTCTGCCCTCTTGACTTGAGGCTGGAAGAGGGTGGTGATGACAAGAATTGCCCCCGAGGGTGTTATTTCTGTTAGTCACCTCCTGTCACCCCACCTCCTCTTCCACTCACTCTTTGTGCCTTCCTGGGCGGAGACTCCACAGAACTGCCTCCTGGTGCTTTCCTCTGGCTCAAGACGTTTCTTCCCCTAGTATAGTGATTGTTCTGTTGTGTTGAACCACACAGTCCTAAAGGGCTAGAGCTGAATCTTCATTAATGCACGTTAAAAACCAGACTTGGAAATGTAAAATGACTTGCCCAGGGAAACTCAGCAAGTTGATGGGAATATAACAGCCAGAATCCAGGTTTTCACATCTTAATTTAGACGTATTAGTCCATACCAGTGCAAAACTTGTCTTAGTGGTGTTTTTAGATGCCTGTAATTTATAAACTGTGTTCCCCTCCTCCTCATGCTGGTGCTAACCACATGAGTTAGTGAAATCATAACTGTAGTTAATGTTTAATGAATGCATTTTGTGCCTTGATTTGTGTATATGTGATATCTCATTGAATCTCTCTGACAGTCCTGTTAGTTACCAATCTATTTCACGGTTAAGTCATCTTGTCATTTACTCAAGGTTCTGTCCCTAGTTTAGTATTTATATCAAGCCTGTCTGGCTCATAAGCCCACACCCCCTACCCTTCTGCTGGAAATCCTTAGAACAAGGGTCACCTTGGGCCACCATCTATAAACCGACAGTCCTGGAGGGTTCTGGCTGGGTTTGGGTCTTAGAAGAGACGGCTGTTGTTTCTGATTCGAGTGTGCCCTGCAAGCGTTCAGCACATTTTGACATTGCTTGGGAACTTGAAACTACTCCTTTCCATCTTCAGCATCATGTTGCATGTTTGGGAAACCAATGAGAGTGAGCCCCTCTCTTCCCGGTATGTAGGAAGTTTTCAAAAGCCACCAGCACAGCACGCCACCCAGTCGCCTCCCTCGGGAGTTCCAGGCAGCTCATGGCAGCCCATCTGCCCTACGCTGGAGAGATGGGGTAGAGCCTGGAGTTCTGGGCATTTCCACAGCCCCCTGTTGCAATCATGGTCCCTGACAGGCCATGGCGGAATAGGAGCTGCTTTGAAACCTCTGGTCTCGTCTGCCTCATTCTGTTCACTGGTGCCTCTTTGGCTGGAGTTCTTGGGGAGGTGATGGGGCTGCCCAGGCTGGTCCCTCATGTTGGTCTCCCTCCTTTCCAAGAGTGGGGGAGGGGGCAGGGTTACCACAGAGTGTCAGGGCAGCCCACCAGCAGTCCTTCACCTTCCCATGCCCTCTCTCAGTTGACTCAGATGTCACATTTCCATTCTGCAAACTCTTGGGAGATATTCAGCATTTCTGTGCTATACTAATGATTCAGGAGGAATTGCCCGTTCATTCCTCTCTTCATTCATTCACCAAACATTACTTGAGCCTCGACTACATTCCAGTAACTGTATATAAAATCATTACATATACAGAAGAGAACCAGCACTTCAACTTAAAAAATGTAAGCAAAGAGTTGCAAAAGGAAACTTCCTTGAGTGAGCCTTTTAAACTTCCAGGGCTCATCTTGCCACAGGGCACACACTTTGATAGTGCTGCCATCTGATGCCCAGGACCTTCCTAAAATACAGTTTTCTGATATCAAATGTTTAAATTGCATTTTGAAACAATGAAGAAGGATTTTTTCCATTCTTTGTTTCTAGTACTCTGCCTTCCAAGGAACCTTTGATGAAGGTGTGTGTGTGTGTGTGTGTGTGTGTGTGTGTGTGTGTGTGTATGTGTGGTTGTTGTTTCTCTAGATGTTTTTGATTTCTGAAACCTTGTGATATGACATTAAGGAAAACTTGAGTGAGGACAATGGGGCCTGAAATGTTCATGATTGAACCAGTATCAGAGTTGGGGGTCTGTGTTCTAAGATCTTCTCTGTAATGTCAGCACATCCCACAGAAAAAGAAACTCTTTTTTATCTACTACTGACATTTTTTCCCCCTCAGTGAGGAGGTGACACCCACAAGAAAGCTAAATAAACACAGAGGAGAATTTGGTGTAATTTATTATCAGTGCAGCCGAGATAGAGGATGGAGAGGAAGTGGATGGTGGTGCCTGAAACCAAACATTTGCCATGGAGCAGAGTAAACAGATGTTGCATTTACCCCTCTGAGTACAAAAGGAGCCCACAGATGTCATTCTTCTCCAACCACAGTCCCGGCCTGGAAAAAGAAGAGGCAGATGAAAATGGGCTCTCACGTGGGGCAACTTCTCCCTGTTCTGCCTCCAGCCTGCAGGCAGGCAGAGGCCTGCTTCTCCCTGCCGGGAGGCAGCGGGCCGCACAGTGGAGTGGGGGCAAGAGTGGACATCTTTGGTTTTTCACTTGGCTCTGGAACATGCTGGAGACTGCTGTATTTAAATAAACATTTCCTGTTTGCGAAGGAGAGCGGGCGCAAGGCTGAAACGTGAGAATGTGGTAACTTAATTTTCTCCATCACTCCAGATGACGGCAAGCTTTGCTGGTGGTTGGGTCCAATAAAAACCGACACCATGTCATAGGCTTTCCCTCACTTGACCACAGAGGTCCCAAGGTCAAGTGGGAGACTATCCAAGATGCTCCACAGCCGAGCCCTGTGTCCTGGGACTCCCGGCCCTCAGGGCCAGCTAAGAGGACAGGGGCAGGCAGGAGGATCACAGGGCCTCTCTGGGCCGGCCTTTCAGGGGAGCACAGTGTCTCCTGGAGCATCGAATGGGCAGCTGAGTGAACCTGCCTCCAGGGTGCTGTGCAACCTTGAACAGATTGCTTTACCTCTCGGGGCCTCATTTCCCTGAAAGTAGAATTCTTGTATAGTCTTAGTGGTTTTCTATTTATAGTCTACAGTCCACTGGTGAACTGTCAGGATCCTCCTCCCTAGTGTCTAGAACAGTAGCTTTTCCTAACAAATATGCATTGGATAAAGGAATAAGGAGCCTCAAAAGTACAAGTCTTTCTTCTTAGAAATGAAAGATGGGCATTAATAGATTTGTATTTTGATGTATGACTAAGGGCTACTTACGAGTAATCTATGATACAAGTTATTAAGGGTATCTAAAATTTGGACTTCATGAACTACAATTATTGCCTTACTAGAGTTACCAAGGACACCTATGGAGTGATCTACTGTGGATTCTAGTTGCCAGGTGTTGCTTAGCAACCTTGCAAAGTTCCTACTGTGCACATGCCGGAGAAAAAAGCTAGAAATCCAGAGCACTTAAACCATAGGACTGTCTTATCAGGAACTCATCAGCGTCATCCTGAGCTCTCTGTGGTTTCTGATTGCTCCTCTTCTTGGATTAATTGATAAGTTCTGCTTTTGCCAGTCATCTGGGTCTTCTGTTATTTCTGCATCTTTGCCATTTTGATTGTTATTTTGTTTTCTCCCCAGCACTGTTGTCGCCGAGTCCTTTCTCCCCTGGAAAGTGAGAATGAATAGTGGGCTGGAGCCGTGGAATCTTTCCCGTGGCAATGTGGGCTGTGGCAAGAAGGCTTCAGAGCCCCGAGTGTTGTGGTTAGGGCATGGGCTCTGGAGACAGGCAGCTCTGGGTTTGAACTCCGCCTCTGTGATACCCTGGCCGTGTTACACCACTGCTGTGGACTGTAGTCTGTTTAATCCCTTTGTATCTTAGCTCCACACCTGCAATGTGAGGATGGTAATCGCGCCATCCCCGTAGGCATGTTGTGAATGTAGCCTGAGGCAGCCCATGTCATGTATCACTCATTTTCAGCGCTGCAATTGTTTATCCTTCTATGATTCTTTAACTGTAAGGTGTGTATAATAAATGTTCCTCTTTGGGAGGATTCAATGAAATAATGTATGGGAAGTGCTTAACTCAGTGCAGTTGGACTGCATAATGATATTTGGGTCAACGATAGACCACATAGAGGTCGGTGGTCTCAAAGAGTTACAAAGTAGCTGAAAAATGCCTCTCACCTAGTGATGTCATAGTTGTAACATTGTAGCACAATTATTTTATTTCTAAATAAATTACTTTATTTCTAGATAACTTTAGTGTCACCTAAGTGCCACGTACAGGTTGCCTTCTGTATACAGGGTATACAGCAATGTCCTAGACCTTTACATTTGCTCACCACTCACTCACTGACTCACCCGGAGCAACTTGTTAAGATATACAGATACTCACCATTGTGTCACAACTGCCTACAGTAATTTTTTTGTAACTTCTTCTTTTTCTTTTTTTTGAGTCAGGGCCTCACTCTGTTGCCCAGACTGGAGTGCAGTGGCGATACGATCATGGCTCACCACAGCCGCGACCTCTTGGGCACACTACAGGCACACACCACCACACCCAGATAATTTTTTGGCTATTTTTATTTGTAGAGACAAGGTCTCACCCTGTTACCCAGGCTGGTCTTGTACTCCTGGTCTGAAGCAATTTTCTTCTGCCTCAGCTTCCCAAAGTACTGGGATTACAGGTGTAAGCCACAGCACCTGCTTGCCTACAGTATTCAGTACAGTAACATGCTGTATAGGGTTGTAGCCCAGGAGCAACAGGCCATACCATGTAGCCTAGGTGTGTAATAGACTGCACCATCTAGGTTTGTGTGAATACATTCCATGATGTACATACAATGACAAAATCACCTGACATGTTTCTCAGACTGAATCTCCATTGTTGAATAACACATGACGGTACCCGGCACATAAAAGCACAACTATTAATGGTAATGACCATGACTATTATTTTCATTTCTACATCTCAAGCCCCATCCAACTGGGAGATTTGAAATGTTCGCCCCAAATTTGCTCCAACCCAGAGCCCTGTAGAGGCAAATTCCTCTCCTGCAAGTGGTCTGTGCCCCGTCTCTTGGCTGGGCCCTCCTCCCTTTTCTGCTCTGGGTCCCGCCCCTGCAGCGAAGCCCAGGTTGGCCTCTGTTCTATAAAAAGGGATTACAGTTGAAGTGGTTTATATCTTTTCCATGGGCGTGCTGCTTTGTGGTAAATTTAAATAAGGAATGCGTTTTATTTATTTATTGGCGGGTGGGGGGCGGGGGTTTTCATGAGCAGTTTTTGGCCCAGACCTGTTTTTTTTTTTCTTTCAGTGCTCATCCCTTCTATCTTTTCCCTAAATACCTTGTTTTACTGACTTCCCATGTCTGCCTCTATGACTGTTTTTACTTGAAACAGCTGTATTTACTAGTGTGCTCTACCCTCTTTATGTAAGGTGGTCTTAACCCTTTTTAGAACTGCTGAAAAGAAAGAAAAAAACAAAGGGTAGAGGCATCATGGAGAGCTCTTCTGGACCACTGCTCATCCCGAATGGGACGGATGCAGAGGGTGTCTGGGCTGTGTGCTGACTGTCCAAGGCTCTCCATTATTCATTATTCCCCATCCTTAAATTTAAATCAGCCTTGCCTGGGTGAGAAACTCATAGCAGGAATCCTCTGCTTCTCTGTTCTGTGTGCCTAGATTGTGTTTTGCAACTGCAGTTACTGCCAGTCTACCAATAGGCTGTACTTTCTTCCCCACTCACTGTGGTCTTCATAGTTGGGCTGGTAGTGCCATGTTTGATACAGTGGCACACTGGACAGAAGGACATGTGACCAAAAGTCTTCAACACTGAGTCGACAGGCTCAAATCCCAGTTCTGTCACCTACTAGTGGGATGACCTCAGTTTTCCCATTTGTATAATGGGAATAACACCAGTAGCCCCTTCATAGGATGCTGTAAGTATTGAATTAGCTTACGCAGACTTCCTGGAACCAAGTGTACCTCCATAGATTTTCCTATTTTTGATATTAAAATTATTATTGACTTTAGTCTTTCTTTCAGAGCCTGCCCAGAGTTAAACTTTTCTTTTCTTTCTTTTTTTTTACAAAAGCAGACTGTCAGGGTTGGGAGGAGTCCCCCTGTTCAAGTTTCAACCGTATGAGGGCTGGTCGTCCAGCAACACAATTTTGGGGGAGGTGGTCAGCCAGCCTCTTTTACCTGGTTACATCTAGTGATGAGGAACTCACTTCTTTCTAAAGCAATTTATTCCATTTTTTAAAAATCCTAATAAGAAAATTTTCAGCTGGGCACAGTGACTCAAGCCTGTAATCCCAGCACTTTGAGGGGCCAAGGTAAAAAGATTGCCTGAGCCCACAGGTTCAAGACCAGCCTGGGCAACATGGTGAGATCTTGTCTCTACAATAATTCAAAAAAATTAGCCAGGCGGGGAGTGTGCTACTTGGAAGACAGAGGCGGAAAGATCGTCAGAGCCCAACAGGTCGACACTAGGGTGGCTATGAGTGTGCCACTGCACTCCAGCCTGGGCAACAGAGTGAGACTCCAACCCAAAAACAAAAAGAAAGAAAGAAGGAAGGAAGGAAGGAAAGAAAAAAAAAGAAAGAAAGAAAATTTTCTTTGTGTGGGGATTGAACTAACTGTTGTTACCCAGAGCAAGTGTAGTCTTTTTTCCAAATGATAGATTTCCAAAAATCTTACTGCTCTTGCATTTCTCATCACCCACTTACCTGAGTCTTCTTTTTTCTTTCATCCATTTTTTATAATCAACTATTCTGTATGTGTTAGAGTTTTGGGATGGGCTCTGTCCTGCACTCCTATTTCTCTTCCTCTAAACAGGTTCCAATCTTCTTTGACTGTGTTATTCAGGAGACCTGCTATACTCTCACCACCGTATTTTACCTCTATCTGTGCTTTCTAAAACAACCTTTTCACTCTGGACAGCCACACCTTGGGTGGGTTCATTTTTACCAGGCTGTCGTACATTCCTGTATCTCCCTAACCTTCCCTGCTGTTATCTTATTGTGTCCCATCCTAGACTTGTGCAGTTGACTTTTTGGAGTCTAAATGCAATACTTTGCATTTATCCTAATTAAATTTTGGCAATTCATTTTATTTCATCAGTTTTTCAGGAACATTTTCTATTCTGACTTCCTCATTTAGCAAATTAACCACTCCTTTCTTCACTGCCCACTCTTTATTTCCTCTGCAGTTTTAGTGAGCTTGCCCCATGGCTCTTTGTCCAAATCGTCAATATAATCAGCAGAATCCTCTCTGCTTTTTTAAAAAGTCTTTCTCTGGTCTGGGGTGTGGATTACATAACTATAACTATATTATTCTGTTCTTTCTGGCTGGGCTGGATAAAAATGTTGAGGTCTTATTGGCCTGTAGCATCTTCTTTCCCTGGGGTTCTTTTGTTCGTATTTTCTCTGGAATAATTTCCTATTAATGCTGAATTCTTCAGTTTGCTGAATTTCTCTAAACTCTTAGTTTCTCATGGAACTTTCCATCATGACTACAGCTTCACTTTTGCCCATTAGGCTGGTACCAGAAGCTCCACCAGCATGGGATGTGAGGGGTGTGTGTATGTGTGTCTGTTAATCTCTCCTGACAGATATCTGAGGAATCAGGCCTTTCTGTCAACAGCAGAGCTCAGGTAGCTTCAGTCTTTTAAACAGTGATTTCCTTTAGCAACTTGGATACATGGGACACATTTACTTGAGTGGTTCTCATTTAATGTTCTAACATTTATGTGAGGTTGGTACAAATACCGTCCACATTTTATAGATGAGGAAACTATATCAGAGAGGTGAAGTGATGTCCCCAGTCAGAAGCAGGAAAAGCAGGGTTCATCCAGCCAGGCTGCCCTCACAGTCTGCACACCAACTCCTTGTCATGTCATTCCTCCATAGATCTTTCAAGAAAGCCTGCTTTTCTGTCTTCCAAACTCAATGTTCAAAGAGTAGCTAGAAGAAGAAAGAGACAATAAGTCCAACCTGAATCTCTGACCCTCTTGATGCAAGGCATCATGAGAGGAATGTCAAGGATGTGATCTAGACATCTGGTGAACAAGAACCATCATGTCCAGTTTGGGCAAGCAGGTGGCATTTGCTCAACATCCGAGCCTAAAGAACAATTAAGTTCCCATATTTAGAAATGGGAACATGGTATAAATTTGCAGAAGTTCATGGTTACGTGGCCCTGACCCTAAAGAACAACTGAGTTCCCATATGTAGAAATGGGAATATGGTATAAATTTGCAGACGTTCATGGCTACATGGGCCTGAGTCCAATTTAAAATGATGGGAGCTGCCTTTGGGAAGTCTTCTCTAACAGGAATGTTTAGAATAGAATCCAATAGGTCAAGCATTAGGATAAATATCACCTGGTGTGTGTCCAGTTATTTTTTATTTGGGGATTGAGGGAATAAGCCCTCGGAGAACAGTTCTGATGAACATTGTTGACCAGAACTTTTCCCTTCAAGTATCCGTCTGTTCAGAGTTTGACAGGGATTGTCTTCCTTTCCAGTTAGACACCTAGCCACGGCCTCTGGGTCCCTGGCATCAGGCCCTGCTGGAACAGGATGTATGTACGATGCATCTTGGCTGGAGTAGAACGTGACTCCACTTATCATGGACGTATCGCTGCTTGTGTGGGCTCAGACTCCTCTGCTCTTGTCCAAAACGCCAGTCTGGTTCCTGACCCCTGATTCATTCTGTACATTGGCAGCAGTGTATCTTGTGGTTCCTGAAAGTCTGCCAGCACGTTTAACCACCCACCTTGACTCCCTCTTAAGTTTTTCAACTTCCCTAGCTCCTGTCTGCTACCAAGCATACCCATTCTTTGTTCCCCTGCCCTATGGAATTAGTATATACCCTAACTCAGGTTTGTCTGCTGGTGTCCATGGTCTCCTTTGCTTAACATTGTTTTCATTCCTCTCTGAGTCTGAACTGGCCCTGGCTCCTGCCTTAGCCCTTCTAGCTTGGCTTCTTGCCATCTCCTACCCTCCAGGTAGCTCTACATAGCCTTGGTACTGACCTTGGACTGTCATTATTGGAGCCCTATTGAGATTGGATTTCATGGCCTGGACCTTCATTGGAGATTGGAGACTTACAACTAACTTGTGGCTCTGTCCTGGAAACAACCTCAGCCTTCATCTTCATGGCTATCTCAAGCTTTTGTTATGTCCAAGGTCATGTGTAAGGATGCTCCAGGGCTGGACTGTATAAATGATGAATTATTTAGTCTGCTGGGCATGGTGGCTCACACCTATAACCCCAGGACTTTGGGAGGCCGAGATGGGAGGATTGCTTGAGCCCAGAAGTTTAAGACCAGCCTAGACACCATAATGAGACCTCATCTCTACAGAAAAATGAAATATTAGCTGAGTATGGCGGCACATGCCTATAGTCCCAGCTACTTGGGAGGCTGTGGTAAGCCGTGAGTGTGCCACTGCACTCCAGCCTGGGCAACAGAGTAAGACCCCAACTAAAAAAAAAATTACTTAGACATAGTCTTGAGCTCCCTGTACCCCAGCAAAGAGTAGAGCAGATTATTTTGTAACTGAAAAGCACTACTATGATGATTTCACTGGAGAACTGTCCTGCTCAGATATGTGTTGCAGAAGTTTCTGGATTATCTGGCACTTCCCTGACATTGCTTTTCTCTCCTCTCCATCCCTGCCCAGCTCTAGAATGTAGATAGAGAGTGTTCTGTATATGATTTTTCTAAGTGGTGTTAGTGGGAAACCACTGGGGAGTACAGTTTGCATGTAACCTTAAATGAGTGGAAAGACCTAGGCTGAATCCTGGTTTCCATCATGTTCTGACTGCCTGACCTGTATGAGTACCTTTGTCAATCTCCATTGTCTCATCTGTAACCTTTGGAGTGGTGGTAATAACACTTGTCCTGTGGGGCTGATTCGAGGTTTAAATGAGATCAGATGTCTGCAGATGCCTTCTAAATTTAGTGCTATGCGAATACTGTAATGAGTTCACCCACAAACTCTGAATTGAACCACTAAATCCTGTATCTGGAAAATGATCAGGGGCTATTTTAGAAGCTCTCATTTACAGATGAAGAAACTCAGGGGCTCCAAAGCCTTGCTCAGAGTACCCATGTCTTCTAACTCCTGCTCCAGTTTCTTTTTCATTTAACAAGTTGCATCTTTTTACAAATGCAAATATTGCCTCACTCCAGCCATGTCAACAGCCCAATTGGGTGGAATTTTTCTTTTTTTTTTTTTTTGAGCCAGAGTCTCACTCTGTTATCTAAGCTGGAGTGCAGTGGCACACTCATACCACCAGAGCCTTGACGTCTGGGCTCAGGCGATCCTTCCGCCTCAGCCTTCCAAGTAGCTGGAACTATAGGCATGTACCACCACACCCAGCTAATTTTTTGATTTATTGTAGAGATGAGGTCTCACCATATTCCCCAGACTGGTCTCAAACCTGCGGGCTCAGGCACTCCTCTCACCTCCGCCTCCCAAAGTGCTGGGATTATAGGCTTGAGCCACCGCGCCCAGCCACTGGATGGAATTTAGAGGACTTTTCTCCTCACTGGGTAATGAATAAATGACAGTGTCCAAGGCAGTGAGGCCAAATAAGGGAGTCCATGAAAGATGGAGTCACTTAAAGGAGCCATTTATTGAATGTCTACCACAAGGAATCAAGCAAGTGAAATGTTCTTATAAGTAGAACAGCACAAAGTAACATGAAAGTCATTCTGGGCTGTCCCTTCCCCCAAATGACTAAATGCTAGAACAACGAAGGATTTAGCATCAAACCCTCAGGAATCATTGATGAAAGCAAGTCCCTGTCATCCCTTCTAGTGGGTCCAAATATGTAGGAAATCTCACACGTCATTAAAAAAAATAGTACAAGTGGAATAATAAAAAAAATCGTGGGGGAAAATATTAATCTGAGAACAATTGTATCCAAGAAAGCATTCAAGTATGCCTCCACAGCTAGCTGGCAAACAGCACGAGTTCTGCATTTTATTAGAGTCCTAACTCTATGTAGAACACTGACCTTATTTGAGAAGCATTTCATAAACACTGACACACAGCACAGCAGCATTTGCAGCCGTGAGGAGATACAGGACCTTCTCTGGGAGGCCAGCTTGCCTTGCCCTCCTGCACTGCAACCACAGGACATTGTTTCTTTGAGGTGGCTGTTCCTTTATTTTTCTCTTGTAGGTTTGACTCAGCAGAAGGAATCTCCTGAGGGGAAAAGGAGGGCAGGGGCTTCAGAATAAACTTTTCCCATTGGGTAACTTTGTCTAAGAGTGGTGAAGGTGATAGGGAAGACTCAGCTCTGGGGAAAGGCTCTGAGAACCTTTAGTTAGCCATTGGAGTTTCTTTTTCTGTTTTTAGAAACAGGGTCTTGCTCTGTCCCCCAGGCTGGATGCAGTGGCATGATTACCACTCACTACAGCTTTGAACTCCTGGGCTTAAGCGATCTTCCGCCTCAGTCTCTCAAGTGGCTGCGACTACAGGGGCGGTGTGCCACCACATCTGGCTAATTAAAAAACAAATTTATTTTGTCGAGTTGGGGGTCTCACTATGTTGACCACGCTGGTCTTGAACTTCTGGGCCCAAGTGATCCTCCCACCTTGGCCTCCCAAAGTGCTGGGATTACCGGCATGAGCCACCGTGCCTGGCTTGGAGATTCGTTTTGGAGATCTTGCTTTGTGCCTGGATACCTAGGCTGTGACTGTGTCTGGGGGTAGGAGGCTCTCCAGCAGCACCCACCTACCTAGTCCTTTGGATGGCAAGACTTGTGGCTTGCAACCTCCCTGAGAAATGAGTCCACTACATCCCTCCTGCTAGAAGCTGGCACTTCCCCTTCTGTTAGCTGCCAGCTTACAAGTTCTGAATTTCTGCCACAAAACTTGGTGCTGTTCCTCCCCCTCTCATTGCCTTTCCTAGCCAAGAAGATTTTCAGGCTTTTGAGGTATCTCTGGAGATCATCTGGTCCATACCCTCCCCACTGGTCTCAGCCCATCTCAAAAGACAGGCTGTAGGAGAGGGTCTCAGCTTCCTGGAGTGATCTGCCCTCATGAGAAGTTTGCCCTGCTCGCATTTCTCACGCCTGTTCCTGTGTAAAGATTCCCTCAGAACTATAGGAAGCCTCTGCCAATCCAGAAAGAAGAGAGACCAAACCTAGTACCAAAAAAGGAATAGGCCGGGTGCAGTGGCTCACGCCTGTAATCCTAGCACTTTGGGAGGCTGAGGTGAGAGGACTGCTTGAGCCCAGGAGTTCGAGACAGCCTGGGCAACGTAGTGAGACCATATCTCTACCAAAAAAAAAAAAGTCAAAAAATTACACATGGTGGCATGTGTCTGTAGTCTCAGCTGAGGCAGAAGGACTGAAGGGGCTGAGGCAGAAGGATTGCCTGAACCCAGAAGGTCAAGACTTTGGTGAGCCATGATCATGCCCACTGCACTCCAGCCTGGGTGACAAAGTGAGACTCTAACTCAAAAAAAAAAAAAAAAAAGAAAGAAAGAAAGAAAAAAAAAAGGAATAAAGCAGAACCAGAGGGGAAAGCACCAGGTGGGGCATTTGGGATTGCAGATCCTATCCTGAGGGCTCTCAGCACCAAGGCTGTAGCTTACTTAAGGTCTAGAGAGGGAAGATCCCAGCTGAAGAAAACGGCATGGGAAGGAACGCTGGGAACCAGGACTGGAACAGGAATCCAAAAACCCGGGAGGCCCGTTGCTTCATGGGAGTTTTTAATGACTCTAGTTCCCCACCAGCCCCCCACCCCCTTCTAATTACTTCATAGCACAAGATGGTAACCAATCTGCTCTGTTTACTCTGTTTAGGCGTACATTTTAATGCTTTCTGAAACATTTCCCATAAGCTTCCCCCTGCCATGTGCCCTCCTTGTACATTCTAGAAATTTTGCAAAGACCCAAATCTCCTCTGGGTTCTTTCCTGACTGGAGCTGCATGCTGATTCAAGCCATATTCAGCCAGGAAGCTCTCTCCCCATCTTTAAAACAAGAAACATCCCCTTCCAAAAAGACTGCACTACAGTTTTCTTTGTCTGTGTTGCTAACGAACAGAGGCCCCATTGCAAAACAGCATTTCACGAGCAGAACAGGGCTGATAGCACCTCTTGCCAAATGTGACTGTGTGTAGTTGTGTGGGGGGAGAACAGCTTTGTCAAGAGGAGGGCCTAGGGAGGCGGCTCTGGGGAATTTTTAGCAACTGCAGCATGGTGTAGTGGAAAGAATGCTTGCCTGGGAATTTGGAGACCTGGCTGTGGCTCTGACACACCGTGTGACCTTGGACAAGTCACTTGACCTCTCTAGGTCTCAGTTTCCTCATCTTTAAAGAGGGTGAGGGGAGTGGACTGGATCATCTCCAAGGATCCTTTCAGCCCTTTCCAGGCTCACTTCTGGGGGTTGGGATTTGAGGTTTAGACCTGAGCCAACATCCAGCCAGCCCAGGGGACTTTCTGGAGGCAAGAGAGAGGCCAGGACAGCTGCTTCGGGGAGTGGCTGGTCCTTGATTAAGGCTCAAATAATTAGCTCAGCTCCACAGCAAGTCTTCTGAAATTAAGAAAGAAAAAGATGTTTAGTTTCAAAAATAGCAGTCGGCGTTTCTTAAAACTGATTGGCTTGGGGTTTTGTAGGTTTTATACAAAGACATCATTTCCCTTCCTCTATAGCACAGCAGTTTAGAAGATTGATGCTAGAGTTAGTGTGACCTGGTCTTAAATGCCATCACTAGCTAGTAAGTAATCGTGGGCACGTTCTTTAATAGTAACCTGCTTCCCTGACTTGCTGGGAAGATCAAATGAGGTTATATATGTCAAGCTTCGAGGGCAGTGCCTGGCATTAAATAACCATTCAAAAAGCCATTATTCTGACTATTTTTTGCCACTTAGCAAACCACCCCGAAACTTAGTTTTGTAAAACAACAACCATTTTATCACTCTCAGCGATTCTCTAGGTCAGGATTTTGGACACCTCTCAGTAGGAATGGCCTGTCTCTGTTTCGTAATGTCTGGGGTATCAGCTGAAGAATCTTGAAGGACCAGGGGAGATGTGAATGGCTGGGTGCTAGAGTCACCTGTAGGCTGTTTACTTACATGTCTAGCACCTTGGCTGTGATGACCCAAAGCTGGGCTCAGCTGGGATTGCTGGCCAGCGTGCCTTACACATGCAATCTGTCTATGTGGTTTGAGCTTCCTTGCAGCATGGTGGTTCAGAGTAGTGTAATTTCTTCCATAGAGGCTCAGGACTCCAAGAAGACATGTGCAGCAACTTGAAATAACTCAAAAGTAACTCCATAAAGTCTTAGCAACCTTAGAAGAAATGTAGTATCCCTTCTGCTCTACTCTGATGCTCTAAACAATGCAAGCCAGCCCAGATTGAAGGGTGCAGGCCATCTCTCTATGGAGGCAGTCTCTCAGAAGTTGGAGCTATGTTTTAAAACCTTTGCATTGTTCTTTTCTGTACCATGTGATCTAACCTCTTAACTAGATTTAAAAGTTTCTTGGGGGCAGGAGCTGAGTATTTCTCTACAGAAGCTTAGTTAAATGCTTGTGAAAATAATATAAAGTCAACACATTTTTAAAAAATCAACTTGAATTGGATATGTAGCAGGTTTGGTGGAAAGACCCAGAGCTTTAGTGCCAAAGAAATCTGGATTCAAAAATCTGTATTCAAAATGTGCCCTTTGGCAAATTACTTTTCTTTCTCCTTAAAAAGAGAGAGAGAGAGAGAGAGAGAGAGAAAGAGAGAGAGACAGTAATACCTATCTCAAGGATTGTTGTAAGAATTAGGGATAGTATATGCAAAATACTCAACACATAGTTGATGCTCTAAAGTATGGATAGTGGGAGTGTGACATGGTGACAAGCACAGAGATGCTCAAGACAGACAAGTCTGATTTCCAATCCCATCACTTCTGGTTGTGTGAATGTAAATAAGTCTCTTTGAGTCTTAGAATCATCATCCGTTAAATGGGTATCATAGTAACTACCCTTTAGGGTTAGGTGAAGATGAGGAATACATCATGTAAAACGTCTAGCTCGGTCCCTGACACAGAGTAGGAACTTAGAACATAGTACCTATAAATCGAATAACCCCACTAACAATATCATTATTTTGTTTGTATGTTGATTCGTCCATGAATGAATGCATTGAACAATGATTCCTTTAATGTGATAACTGATGATGGCCTCATTTTTCAGGTCCCTGCATGCTAGGGTCTGTTGATGCTTAAATCTGGGAAGATACCTTCATGGGATAGAGACCTGGCCCTTTGGACAGGAGCTCAGCATTCCAGGCAGCTTGCCTGGGACAGTTCTCTGTTTTAGCACATCCACAACTGCATTTTAATTGTCCCTGTTGGCTTTTGACCCCAGAAAGTCTGGGGCTTCCCCCTGTTTTAACCCTTTTTGCTCACATTTCCACATCTCCTTCCCTGACTCGATAGATTCTATTCCTTACTGCTATGTGATTGCAGGCAGACACGTGAGCCCTTAACCTTGTGTGTCTGTTTTTGTTGATGGCTATTTTTAAAGCATTGTTTTCTTAGCTCAGATTGGGTCAAATGTACTAGCCTTGTGTATGTGCTGGAACTACAGGCGCGCACTACCATGCCTGGCTAATTTTTTTTTTTTTTTTTTGATTTATTGTAGAGATGAGGTCTCACCAAGTTGCCCGTGGGCTCAGGCAATTCACTCACCTCAGCCTCCCAAGGCGCGGGATTACAGGCTGAGCCACTGAGCCTGGCTCAAACTCACATTTTTTTGTTTGTTTGTTTGTTTGTTTGAGTTGGAGTCTCACTCTGTGGCCCAGGCTGGAATGCAGTGGCATGCTCACGGCCACCCCAGTGTCTACCTGCTGGGCTCAGGCGATCCTTCCATCTCAGCCTTCCAAGTAGCCAGAACTACAGGCGTGTGCTACAACGCCTGGCTAACTTTTTTTTAAAAATTTATTGTAGAGCTGAGATCTCACCAAGTTGCCAAGGTTGATTTCGAACCCGTGGACTCAGGCAATCCCTTCACCTCGATCTCCCAAAGTACTGGGATTCCAGGCTTGAGCCACCACTCCCGGACACAATATTTTGCAAATAATTTTGAAGGCATTCCATGCCCACACACCCTGTGCCCAAGTGGCATATTTCTTCTGAATGACCCTGTGTATCTACTGGTTTTGATTTTTGCTGAGTCCTACTTTGGAATCATCATGTACCTGTGAAACTGTCATATGTCTTTTGCTTTTATAAGTCCCTCAATCCCCTCCATTGTAGTAGATATATGTTGTGTTTTGGCTGCCCAGGATTCATTTACTCTGTCTTCTTATGTTGTTGGAATATCACCTTCTGCACCTATGGGATACAGTCCGCTGGATTTGTGATCAGGGGTCAGGCCCTCTCCTAGTCAGGGGCTAGCTCATGACCCAAGTGAGGTTCATTAGGTGCTCCTTCCTAGAACTGGAGTCTTGACCAGAGGGACAAAGAGATTGGACATGATGGTTTTCCATTTCATCTAAGCACTTTCCAAATGACCAGACCATGCCTGTTTTTTATTCCCCCAGACCTGTTCTTAAGATGCCCATTGAATCCAGATAACCTTCTAGAGAATTCCCTCACACTCAAGTTCACACACTTGCTATCAGATAACCCTAAATGAGAAAGCCACAGACAACAGACTTCTGGGGAAAAAGTGGCACAGTGAGAATGATTATACATGGTCTTTGGAGGAAGGCAGACCTAGGTTAGAATCACAGTTCTACCATTCACCAGCTGGGTGCCCTTAGGCAAGTTCATTTTTCCCTTAGGATGTCAGCATCATTGTAAAATAAGTATAATGAGTCCTGAAGCCCTGGTTCTCAAACTTGCCTGCACATTGCAATCACCTGGGGAGACTTAAAAATTACTGATGCCCGGGCCCATCCCCAGAGAGTGTGATTTAATGATTTGAGGGTGTTTTTTGGATGCTGGGATTTTATAAACCTCACAGGTGTTTCTGATGTACAGCAGTGTTTGAGAAAATTGACCTAAAGAAATTTTCTGAATTATAGGAAGGAATCAATGAGGTAAGATATGTAAAACACTTAGCATAATGTAAAGATGGATAAAAGTCACTGTGCTTTCCTTCCCTTTCTTGAGGTGAACCAGAATCACTTGCTTTTGCTTCTAGCACAGTTTTCTTTGTTTGGAGTAGTCATAGCAATGCATGACAACCGCAGTGCAATATAACCTCACTTATTTATCCCATTTAAGGTGAAGGAGAATTGTAAATATAGCCAGAGTTATAGAATACACAAAGATGTGATTACTTTCACATCCATGGAATAACTAGGGCAAGTTCAACAGTGCTTTGTGAGAACATTCTATGGAGTAACTGCTTTAATGGATAGACAAAATTGATTTATAATTACCATGGCAACAGCAAAATGGAGTGATGTCTTCCCAAGAGACCTGGACCAGGACCTGGGAAGACTCTCCCCCAACTCTGCCTTGCAACTTGCTGAGTGACCTTGGCTCAAACACTTCTTCTCTTAAGTCCTCAGTTTCCCCAGTGCCTATTTTTCAACCGGTGCATCTTCAACAGATTTTTTTTTTAAAAAGGAAACATGTGGAGGTGACAGTTAAGACAATGACGAGAAGATGCTGTGGGAGGCAGAATAAAAGCAGGGCTTTGAGCCTCATGATGGAGGTAATTATAGATGCTGGCTCTCCCGCCTGATGGCTCTCCCATAGCCTACCATACCTGTCCACATCTCTGTCTCCAAAAAGTTCTTTCTATAAAGAGGACACAAGGGCAAATGTTCATCTAGCCAGGATTTCTCTACCTCAGTACTGGTGACATTTGAGGTAAGACATTTTTGTTGTTGGGGGGGCAGTCTTGTTCATAATAAGATATTTAGCAACATTCCTGACCTCTGTGCACTAGATTCCAGGCGCACCCTGTGTCGTAACAACCAAAAAGTGTTTCCAGACGTTGCCAAATGTTCTCTGGGGGGACAAAATCACCTCCAGTTGAGACACACTGTCTAGCCCAATCTCAGGGTAATATGTTTAAGTTAATAAAGCAGCATCAACGTGTATGCACAGTGGTAACCTCTGTATTACCCTCAGAGATTTTCACAGATGTCCACAACCCAGACATCGTTACAGATGGGGGTTCTGATGGGGGTTCTGAGTTACAGAGAAGTTAATGGTAATAATAATAACAACCATGTTATTGGCTCACATATACTTTTTTATGTCAGTTTTTGCCAACATTTTTTTAAGATTGGGTGAATACATATACAAATCTAGTTCTAGCTTCTTAAAAAAAAAAAAAAAAAAGTGTGGTGGCTCAAGCCAGTAATCCCGGCACTTTGAGAGGCCAAGGTGACCGGATTACCTGAGCCCACGGGTTCAAGAACAGCCGGGCAACTTCGTGAGACCTCATCTCTACAATAAATCAAAAAATTAACTGGGTGTGGTAGTGCGTGCCTGTAGTGCCTGTAGTTGGAAGGCTGAAGCGGAAGGATCGCCTGAGCCCAGCAGGTCGACCCTGGGGTGGCCATGAGCATGCCACTGCACTCCAGCCCGGGCAACGGAGTGATACTCCAACTCAAAAAAAAAAAAAAATCTGAAAATCTGGCAACAGGAGGTCAGCTTGACTCTATGGCAGTAATTGACTAGCTTTTAGATGAGGCACGTCTCCATTTCACCCCAATCCTTACCACTCCCTGTTTTGACTCCAACAGTGAGACTGTATCAGCTGCCATTTGACATGTTGATTTTCTTTTGCTCAACCCAGCTTTGCTCATTGATATTATCTGTCCCCATCCTCTAGGCTGCAGTATTTGTGGCTCTTGGCTTCCAGCCCCACCATGTTGTATACGTTGCTGTTATCATTTTAAAGATAGGGAAATTGAGGCCCATCAAAAGAAGAGCTCTTATCCAAAGTCAACAACAAATAATCAGCAAAGCTGGGGTGAGATCTGAGCTTCCTACCTCATCAGCATAGCCCTGTCCCACATCATGGAGTAGCCGATGATAGCATCTCCCTGCATCCTGGGATGCTCCAGCCAGAGCTTTTGCATCGTAGGCTTTCCTTGAAGAACCAGATCTCAATGGCCCTTTTGCTCACCAGGAAACCCACATGTCACCAGAACGGCAAGAATGTCCTCTGAGTGTAGCTTCCCAAGCTGTGTTTTTCCTGTGTCTGTGCCACTCCTTGGGCTGTGTCCAAGGGCTGCTCACACACTCCCACGTAGCTGAGGGGCCAGCTGGTGTGTGTGCTTCTGCCTGAGACGAGGCCGCTTGCCTACGGGGAGGATGTGATTGCTTTAGGAAATTAAGTGGGAGTGATTAATTAGGAAATGTACTGAGGATGCTGGAAAGAAATAGCAGAAAAAAAAATTGGAACCCTCAACTCAAAATGCTTCTGGCCACATGGCTGAGGACACTGCGCTCGGTGGGACCTAGAGCATCTGATCCTATTATTTCTGCTGCTGCTGCTTTGATGTAACCTCCTTACGTGAGGATGCTGGAAGGAACCATGAAGTCAGCTGGTCCAACCTCTCCTTCCACTGAACGACAAACGAAGGCACAAGGAGACCCTCAGGAGCAACTGGGAGCTTACAGAGAACAGCAGGACTTGAGATGTGAAAGACCTGAGTCTGAATTCCCGGTGCAACCTTCTAGACTTAGAATCCTGGGCAGATCTCCGAGTCTTGGGTTTCTCACTGTGCAATGAAGGTAGCATTGATGATTGCCCAGGATTTTTGTAAGAAATTAGTGAACAAAAGCATGTTTAATAACTGCTAATAAGTAACATGTGCCAGGTACTGTCCTAGCACTTCATGTTTTCTTAATTCTTACAACCATCCTGTGAGGCTGGTACTATTATTAGCTCATTTTATAGGTGAGGAACCAAGGCACGAGGGGATATGTTATTTACTCCATGTCCCAAAGCTCGTAAGGGGCAGAGCCAAGTTTCCCATGCACTCTGGTTCAAGGATGCATGCTTTCAGCCACTCAGCAATTCTGCTCTTGGAGCATATTATGTAATTTACAGATAACATTATATAACGGATAAATCAAATGACATGTATATGTGATATAATTTACTAAATATAAAATAATTTACATTGTATTACATTAGGGTGAACCCTATGGAATTGGCGGTTTTGTTGGTAGAAAAGTTTGCACAGTAGTAATTTCATAGAGTTCATCCTAATACTTAATACTGCACATATGGCACAGAAATTTTCCTTCTCTTACCTTTTTGGTCCTATACTTATAGACTCAGCAGTTCCCTAACTCTGAGCCTTAGTTTCCTCCTCCATGAAATGGGGCTAACACTGCCTAACACATGGTGCTGCTCTCCCATGCCAATGAGACAGCATGGTGGGGTGGAGGGCACCTAGCCCAGTGCTCCATACATAAGTTCTATTGTTCTCATGTTTTTATGCGGTCAGGGCTATGGGCCCCCACACACCAGCAGTGTCCTGCTATTTGATACTCCTTCCTTCATCACCATCCCCAACTTCCAGTCGGTTTTTGGTTAAGGGTCTCCATGTCCAATAAAACTTTTAAGTTACATACAGGTGAAGTATTGGGTCCAGGAGCTATTTTTTCTTACACGGGACTTTGATATTTTCAATATGCTTCAGTCTCATAGAAAGCTTCCCAACAGGCCAAGCAGAATGCTGCTGTCTTCCAAACACATAAGAATAATGGTTCAAGGCTAGGCTCGGTGACTCAGCCTGTAATCCCAGCACTTTGGAAGGCCAAGTAGAGTGGATTGCCTGAGTCCACAGGTTCAAGACCAACCTGGGCTACTTGGCAAGACCTCATCTCTACAATAAATCAAAAAATTAGCCAGGCGTTGTAACACATGCCTGTTGTTCCGGCTACTTGGAAGGCTGAGGCAGAAGGATCACTGGAGTCTAGCAGCCTAGCCGGGGTGGCCGTGGGCCTGCCACTGCTCTCTAGCCTGGGCGAAGGAGTGAGACTCCAACTTAAAAAAAAAAAAGGCCGGACTCGGTGGCTTAGCCTGTAATCCCAGCATTTTGGGAGGCCGAGGTGAGTGGATTGCCTGAGCCCACGGGTTCAAGACCAGGCTGGGCAACTTGGCGAGACCTCGTCTCTACGATAAATCAAAAATTAGCCAGGCGTAGTAGCACGTGCATGTGGTTTCGGCTCCTTGGAAGACTGAGGCAGAAGGCTGAGCAGGTCAATGCTGGGGTGACTGTGAGCGTGCCACTGCACTCCAGCCTGGGTGACGGAGTGAGAGTGGGAGTCTCACTCCAAAAAAAAAAAGAAAAAAGAAAAAGAATTACGGTGCTTCAGATATCAAATACCACCCACCCTGCCCAGCCTCATGGCTCATTCCTTCTGGGTTTTGTCCAAGGTACTTATGGCACAGCTCTCTTGCTGTTCTCACTGAGTTCTTAGCCTGTCCATTAATCTTCTCTTTGGAATGTCTACTCAACTCCAGTCTCACCTGTGGGTTTTGATGCAGGGGAAGTTCTCTCTGATGCCTGGGGTGTGGGTTTTGGGGCTTGCAGGAGAGACTTTTGGTGATGGCCCTGTCCTCTCCCTGCCACTAGCTAAAATGAGCTTGGAGGGATCGCTGGCCCAAATGAGGAAGAAACAAGGCCAAGTTCTCGGTCTTGAATCCTGGCTGTGCATCCCAATGGGTATTCTCAGTCCTTCTAGTCAGCCTGGAAGATAATTAAAAGAACCAAATTATGAGTCTTTCCCCTCTTTTCAGAGTCTCTTTTGTTTTCCCAGGGGTCTTGGGGAGGCTAGAGGAGGTAGCCAAAGGCAGGTTTTGTTTGGGTCTGTGTATCAACACTGGAGCATCCTAGTAACTGTCAGAGATCGCTTTCTTTGAGACCTCACATTGTTCCAGGCACTGTGCTGAGTGTTTTTTATTGATTCATTTTAATAGTCACAAGCTTAGCATTAGGTCCAAGTTGAGGCACAGAGAGGAGACATAGTTTGTTCATGGACACACATGTGGCAAGAAGTGACTGTGTAATTCCAGCCAGTCTGCTTAGTCTACTGCTTTCGTTTCTGAACCCAACAGTCTACAGCTTACAGTCTTCTGGCTTTTCCAGTGCTACCAAGTGAGCTCCCTGGTTCTAAAGCAGTGGAATGGACTGCTTTTTAGGCCTGGGAACAATGCAGAAGAATGGTACAGATGGTCCCTGAATGAAAGCACCCTGACACATGTGATCCCAGTTGCTGCCTGAAGCTCTTCTATGTAGCTGGGCTTCCTTGTGTGAGTGCCAACTCCTATCAACAGAAGAGTCAGGGAAAAGTTGGACAGCACATCAGATCCAAGGGAATAATTCAGTATTGTAAAAAGGAGAGCTCATTCATTCAATCAACAAAGCTGTACTCAGTGCACCCATGGGCACCTCTCACGCACGGGTGAACAAGCCATTTCTTACCTCAATAATTTGCTCTTACAAAAACAACCTCGTCACATGGCTACAATGGCTATGATTAAAAAAAAAAAAGAACAGAAAACAAAACCCAGAAAATTGCAAGTGTTGGCAAAGATGTAGAGAAATTGTACACTGCTGGTGAGAATGTAAAATGGTGCAGCTGCTGTGGAAAACAGTGTTGGTTCCTCAAAAATTTACACATAAGTTTATCATGTGATCTAGCAATTCCACTCCCAAGTATATCCCCAAAAGAACTGAAAGCAGGGACTCAAACAGATACTTGTATGCTAGCTTTCATTGCAGCATTCTTTACAATAGCCAAAATATTCTTCACAGTAGCCAACGGATGAATGGATAAACAAAATGTGGTATATACATACAATGGACTGGTATTCTAACTCTAAAAGGAATGGAGTTTTGACAAATGCTACAACATGGAGGAACCTTGAAAACATTATGTTAAGTGAAATAAGCCAGACATAAAAGGTTAAATATTGTGTGATTCCACTTATATGAAATATCCAGAATATTTCTAGAATAGGCAAATCCATAGAGACAGAAAGTAGGAAAAGGGGAGAATGGGGAATTAGTGCTTAATGGGTTTCTGGTGGGCTGATGAGAAAGTCTTGGAGACATGTAGATGCTGACTGTGAATGTACTTAATGCCACTGAACTGTGCACTTAAAAATAGTTAGAATCAGCCGTGCAAGATGGCTCACTCCTATAATCCCAGCACTTCTGGAGGCCAAGGCGGGAGGATTGGGTCTAGGAGTTTGAGACTGGCCTGGGCAGTATAGTGAGACCTCATCTCTACAAAAAATAAAAAAATTAGCTGGGTATGGTGACACACTCCTGTGGTCCCAGGTACTTGGGAAGCTGAGGCGGAAGGATCACTTGAGCTCAGGAGGCAGAGACTGTGGTGAGCCCTGATTGTGCCACTGTACTCCAGCCCAACTAAAAAAAAAAATAGTTAAAAAGGCAAATTTTATATTATGTATATTTTACCTCAGTTTTAAAAATCTCATCACAAGAGAAACAAAAAGTCTGCTTTGTAAAGGAGGAAAATCTTAAGGAAGTCTCACTCTTATTCACCCCAGCCCCTACGCCTTATGCGTAGACACGCCCTGGCCTGTAGAAGCTGCAAATTTCTGTTTTTGCCAAGCCAAAATGGGAAGACAATCATTCTATTTGTAGTTGGAAATGGCAGTGAGGCTGGGGAGTGTAAATTTTACTACCATGGCAACTGTGGAACACAAAGACGATAAATACGAACATGCAGTCATATTTTTGGCAGGTGGGGTCAGCTGGAGGTAACATGTTTCCTTGCAGGTGAATACAAGATATGAGGAAGAATGAATTGTTAGTAGTTGTTACAAAGACTCAGAATCCCAACTAGGATGTGTCCTCTTTGTTCCAATTGAGGGCGTCCAGGCCGCTCTCTGGACCCGTGGAGCCTAAGAGGGAGGAGGATGAGACCCAAGTTGGTGATGGACTCCAGGCATCTTTGTTAGAAGCTCTCAGAAGAAGGTGGAAGGCTGAGCCCTCTTTTCCCCATTTATTCACAACACAGTTCAGGTCCTCAGAAGGAGGCACGATGGATCTACAGGGCCGCTGGGCCGTCAGCTGGGTCGCAGCTGGCATCTGGGAGGAAGAAGAAAGAAGACCATGATTTGGCCTTTAAGGAAATAGAGCTGGGAGGAGATAAAAGAGACTTGTCTTACTGTGTTGCTTCGTGGGCCAGAATGCCTTTTTCAGGAGAGGACAATGGTTTCTAAAAGCTGGTGTGGATTTTGTGTTGCACTCAATTGCCTTCTCTCTGTGTTTAGGCTCGGCTCACCATTTTTGGATTGGGGAGGAAAGATTTTGCTTCGCTCTTGTCGCCCCCACCACCCACACACATGCACACAAACAGTCACAGATACACTTGATCATCGGCAAGGGGTTATTGCAGTTTGGGAAACCAAGAGCTGATTTTCTGCAGTTTCTGTCATCCTGCGCCAGCCCACCTGTGACTTCCGCTTCCAGACTCAGCTCTGAGCGACATCTCCTTTCAGTGCTCTTTTTTTTTTTTTTTTTTTTTTGAGTTAGGGTCTCACTCAGGCTGGAGTGCAGTGGCATGATCACGGCTCAAGGCAGCCTCAACCTGGACTCAGGTGATCCTTCCACCTCAGCATCCTGCATAGCTGGGACAACAAGCATGCACCACTATGCCCAGCTATTTATTTGTAGAGACGAGGTCTCGCTATGTTGCCCAGGCTGGTCTTGAACTCCTGAGCTCAAGCAATCCTCCCATCTCGGCCTCCTGAAGTGCTGGGATTACAGGTGTGAGCCTGACCAAGGCTTTTTTAACACAGTGACATCACAAAAGAGTCTGACCCTCTCACCAGCTGAACCTCATTTAGAAAGGTTTTCCAGCAGTCTCTGAGGGAAAGCTGGGTAATTTTATGGCAGTCGGAAGACTGGGTTTTAGAATTAGGGCTGAGTTTGAATTTCGTTTCCACACTTGACAGTTGTCTAACTTTGATGAGTCACCAAACCTCAGTTATCTATAAAATGGGTGCAGTGATATCTGTTGTCCCAGGATTCATGTGAACAGTACCTGTACATGAGAAGCCCTTACACATAGCCTGCATGTAAGTAGCTTCCCAGTGCTCAGCAGCTGAGCTATTATGAAGGACCCAAACAACCATTTGTGTTAATTGGGTCTGGCATTAGAGTTGGCTTGAAAAATTCCAGCCAGACATAAGTTAGCAGAGGTCAAGATAGAACCCAGCTGTGTGCCGTGATACAGAGACCTAATGTTTAGAGCTCACTTACTACAGGTAAAGCACCCAGCTAACTGATTTACTCACATTATCCTGTTGAACTCTCACAACCCTATAATGATGGTACTATTATTATATCCATTTTCCTGAAGAAAAAACTGAGACTTAATGGATTTACATGACTCACCTGAGACCACCCAACTAATAAGTAATTGAACCCAGATAGTCTGACTCCAGAGCCCAGGTATTTAACCAACTCACTGGGAGTTGTAGGTGAGAAAGGAGATTGAGCCAGAAAGATGCCAGTCTCCAGATCAGAGACGTGCTCTGACCACTCAGTCTTGGAAGCCCTTGTCCTACTGTGAACATCTCCTTATTTGCACAGAGAATGTTGCTTTTACAGATTTGCCAAACCCAGTTCCCAATCATGATGCATGAATCCATTCATTCTTTCCTTCATTCTGTCAGCTTTCATGTGCTGAATAGCAAGCTCCCTTGCTTCATGGCTGCTAGTGTTGGAGATCATTCACTGAGCACAGACTTGGCCCCAGGTGCTGTGTTGGTGATTTTTGTACATCACCCTATGTATTCTTTACACAACTCCGCACAGGAGGCCTGTTACCACTTCCTGCTTATTTACAGTTGACAAAATAGATGTACAAGGAAGTTCAGGTAGTTGCCTCAGATTTCCCCAAAATGTGTCAGAGCCAGGATCCAGATCCCCCAAGGCTTTCATCATCCCTAGAGCAGGATGTCTTCCTTTCTCCAATTACCACAGCACTCATCAGTCTTCTAACTTGAGCAGGCACCCGAATCACCTGGTAGGCTTGGTAAAACACAAATTAATGACCCCACCCCCAGAGGTTCTGATTCAGTAGCCAGGATGAGGCCCAACGATGTGCACTTCTAGTGAGTTCTCAAGTGATGCTGAGACTGCCGGTCTGGGGACCTTGCTCTGGGGATCACTGCATCAGTCTGCGCACTTTGTAGTTAGGGATCCCACCTTTGTTGTCCCCTGGTATCACTGGTGCCTGGTACATGGTTACTTGATATGTTGTTTCGAATTGTTCAACTGCATATTCATTTATCCTTTGTATACCATGTTGTGTGTTTATATCAATGTTCAAATTCTTACGCTTTGCCACTTAGGGTTTAAGCTCCTTGGGGTCAGGAGTTTCATACTCCACTTCATAGCACCTTTTGCCAAGCCTTGCACACACTGGGGGTGTGGTAAACACTTGCTGGTTGGTTAATTCACAGACTAACCCCACCAAGACCCAAACTGCCAGCCAGCTGAACTCTGGAAGTTTAGCTCTTGAGACAATCTCTAAGTAGCTAGAAGAGGGTCCGATATATAGCTGATGCTTAGTAGTGTTTGTTGAGCGACTAACACCAGTCTCTGCGGCATTGTGGCCAACAACCTGATATCTTGAGGCCAATTCAAGCTTGGGAGTGCAGCCTCAAAGCATAAGTTGATGGATGGAATTTTCCAAGGCTTGCAATTCACCTTCAGCAATGAATCTCTCAGCCCCTGGCTGTACATTAAAATCACTGGGGGCCCTAAAATAATATGATTCCTGATATCACTCCCCAGAGATTCTGGTTTCATTGTTCTGGAGTGTGGCCTGGACATCATGACTTTTAAAACTCCCCAAGGTGACTGTAATATGCAACCAAGGCTGGGAACCACTGGTCTAGAGCAATGGCTGCGTGATTTTCTCTTGGGCATTTGCAGAGGGCTGTGTTTATGTGCATATCCATGCACATGTGTGTTGAGAAGTGGGGAACTATGCACTCTTGAGCGGTACAGAGTGAGCGTCTCTCCCTGACTCTGTGAGCTGAGGGTGCAAGGACCTGGAAGTCAAGACTCAGGTAGAAACTTGGTAAAGCCAAAGTATACTTGAAGGCAGCAAGGATGCCTCCCTCCCTCTCCTGTGGCCGCCTTTGGCTGCTGCTTGTTGCCACATTCCTTGGAGAGGAGGTCTGTTTCAAGGCTGAAGGAAGGGGGTGGTGGGCTGGATGCAGGTGGTAGGGCTGTTGCAAGGCCTTTTTGTTCTCTCTCGGTTCAGCAGGGGCTGTCTTCCCAGAGGCTGAGGCGTGGGGCTTAGCGCTTGGCACCATGTATGTCGGGGCCGAGTTTATTCTTGGGTTTCTGGGTGGAAACACACACGGCTACTTGAGACCCATGAGCTGACTGAGGGCAACAGGAAAGGCCATGCCTGGGCCTCCATGCCAGCAGGCTGCTTGACTCAGCACAATCCTGGTGTAATTAGGCATGACAAGAAGAAAAAGGGAAAAGGCCTGGTGCTTACCCGTGTGCATTCAGCCCAGGTCCCTGGGGGCCAGAGTGTTCAGAAGTGCCAGCTGCTCTCAATTTTATTGGAGCCAAGGTTTGGCTCACCTGCGACCATCTCCATCTCTTTGTCCCTGGGAGCTGGGGTTGACTTCAGCAGACCTACAGGATCGAAAGAGGACGGAGTGAGCAATTCGCGTTCCCTTCACTTCTCTTCCCGCCTCTCATATGGCCTTGGAAGCTGTGGCTGAGAGACACAGTCTCATCAGGATGTTCAAATCCCCTGCTGCTGTTAGAGCAGTAGCCTAGGCAAGGCTCTGTGCTGGACACCAGAGCAAGGATTGATTCACTGACTTGGTTTCTTTCCTAACAGAGCTTTTACACTAGGTAGAAAACATTTCACGATTAGAAAGTCTGCAGTCAAATCCAGTTACCTACCTGGGCCAGACAGGTACTGTAAATGGGTGAACTGGGCTGCCTGGGAAGTCATGGGGACCATGATGAACTGGGGACTACATGCCCGGCCAAAAGGCCTTTTTAAAAAACCGTTTTGCCACCCAAACGAAAGAGAGTCTGTGTGGTGAGACTCGGTGGTAGACAGCCCGTGTGTCCCTTGCTTCTGGCCACTCTGGGCAGCAAGCACTCAGCTATCAGGCACAGGCTCCCTCATGCCTGTGAGGCTCTGCAGACTCAAACCCCCCTGGACTCTTGCCCCTGGAGTGAGACATTCTCTTCTGGAGCCAGCTCCACCTGCAACAGCTGCCTGAGGAACCAACATCGTACAAGCAGCTAAAAACTTTTCCAGAATAGAACAAGGAAAATCAGGCTGGCAGGTGAGGGTGGAGGCATGTGGTCAGGTTGAAAGTGGGACAGGAAAGAAATGGCGGGGAATCTGTCCACTATATATGACACAAAGGCTCATTTCCCCCTTCTGTCCCTTGAGGAGCAAGAGAAGTGAGGGATGGAGAAAAGGAACTGAGAGGGATCTCCCTTGACTGTGGGCTTCCTCAAGCTCAGGCCCTGCCCTGGCAGGGAGTGTGGACACCCAGAGCTTGTCAGGCTCCTGCCTGGCACCCATCCTGTCTCCTCTGGTCTCCCTCTGTCCCTATCTGCCAACCTATCCCAGCCTGTTCTCATTTGTCCGCCTAGACTATAGACCTAGGTCTTTCCAGTGTGAGAGGCATGCCCTGGAGGTCTTGCCCTGGTCTCAGGCTCTGAGCACCCCCCATGATGAGAGGGTCTATGGCAAGATTCTTACAGATAAAGAGGTCCCATTGGCCTTCCTCATAGAGGCTGAAGAAGAAACATGACAACCTTGGTATCGTGGAATGAGAGGGGCAACCCCCTTCTTCTCGAGTCTGAAGTACTATGGAGCTTCCAGTGCATCCTTGCTTCTGGTGTGGTGCTGTTTTTAGCGTCCATCTCCAGAGATATAGGACACTCCCACTGTTGTTTTCTTTTTAATCATCCATCCATGTGTCCATGTGCTTGTGTTTCCCAGGGAGAGTGTGTTGCAGGGAATGGTTCCTGCAAAGCCTGTTGCCTCCTTGCTGAAACTGGCTACCCCTTGCAGTGCCCCTGCACCAGCGCTGTGGCCTCAGGCCACGTCAGAGTAAACAAACCACAGACTGAAATTGCAGCCATTCAGGAGACAGGAGTCTTTAATTTGGGCTTAAAATAGCCCACAGTCTGAGAGTTTGAGGGTTGAGGAGCAAGGTGTAATCACAGGAATGGGTGTTGGGGACCCATCTCAGGATGACTGAGCTGGGAACGTGAGCTGGGAGAAAGGAGGAAATTGGGGGTATGAACTGGAGCCCCCCCACAATAGCTTATTTGAATTTGCCCTGATAGTTCTCCTTCAAAATGGAAGAGTCAATGATGCGGCGATAAAGATACATGGGACCTGTCCTCTCCATCTGGAATGCCTATCTGCCCCCACTCCTCAAAACTCTGCAAGCATATGTGAAACGTTAGTGATAGTCAGGGCTTCTGTGTTGCTGAGTTCCTGGGTCACCATTCACATCATATGCTCCAGGGGTGCCACGCTCACTGTACACTATTGAATAACCTCCCCTTGAAGTTGTGTAAGCAGTACCACCGAGTAATAATAAGACCAAAAAGAGGTGGAGCTCTTACAGGATAGGCATTGTTCTTGACATGTATAAACTTGCCTAATTCTCAACCCAACCCAAAAGGGAGGACACCCATTTTACAGATGAGAAAATGGAGGCACAGAGAGTTAAAATAACTTCCCCAGAGTCATGTCGCTACTTCCATCCACCAAGTGCAGAGTAAGCTTCTGTCTGACCCTGAGTCAGTGCCCACACTTTTAGCCATTATGTTTTAAACCGCCGTCCTATTGTTGTGTTGTGGAAGTTGTTATTCCTGTTGTTGTGTTGACTGCCATTTCCTTGTTTTCAGCCCTCCTGGACCATATAAGCTCTTTCATTAAAGGTCAGTGGGCATTTTGTGTGAAGAGCTGCATAATAAATATTTAGGCTCTGGGGACCACATAGTCTCAGTTGCAGCTCCTCAACTCTGCCCCTGTAGAGTAAAGCAGCCATAGACAATGTATAAACGAAGGAGTGTGGCCAGGTTCCAAGAAAACTGTATTTATGGATACTGAAATTTGAATTTCATATAATTTTTATGTGTCACGAAATATTATCCTTTTGATTTTTTTCCAACCATTTAAAAATATAAAAACCATTCTTAGCTCCCGGTCTGTACAAAAAAACAGGCAGTGGACTTGGTTTGGCTGTAGTTTGCTGACCCCTATCTCAGATTGCAGGGACTTGGAGGGTGATGTATTTATTTTAATCCATGCCTTCCCAGGGTCTAGCTCGGTCCTGGCACTCAGTTGCCATCTGTAAATGCTGATTGGATGAATTATTCCATGGTGGCTTGCTCAGGTATGCTGGGTGACTTGGGGATACTGCTGGCTTTCAGGGAATGAGTAAGAAGTTTTCCTTTTTAAAGCAAAGGATGGAAATCCAATCTTTGTTGTAATGGTTAAGAAGAGGGCAGGAGCCTTCCTCTTGTGGGTCTTCATGGTTGTTTGTAGGAGAGTAAAGAGAGAATTTCTTTTTCTATGTGAAGTGTGGAGATTTATTTTTTACAAATAGACCTACAGAACGTGATTCGTAATAGGAAACAGATTTCCCCCCTCAAGATAAATGGAATGTCCCCACCTCCCAAACTGAGAAGAGAATTGTTTCCTTTTTACAAAGGAAACAAATTGGATTCTCAAAGGAATAATCAGAGAAGTTTTTAAAATTGTCATAATAAGCAAGATATGGTTTCACGGATGATGAAAGGAGGTTTGCCTTTCTTGGGACTGGACATGACGTTTTGGTTGGAGGATCAGATGGGCCCTTCTCCCTCCCTGCCTAATTCCTGTCCCCTGGCATTTTATCAGTGCCAGATGGGAGAGAGTGGTTCCAGCCTGAACAGGGTCGGGGGGCCAACCTGGTTCCACTGTCTCACTCTGAAGACATTCTCTTACTTTCTAGTCTTCTTTGGCACTCTGTGGAGTGGGTCCCCATTCCTCAGTCACGCTCCCTGACAGCTGTAGTTCATTCTGATCCAAGGAAGAAGGCGTTACTAATGGGGGACTGTCTGAGCAGTCATGGCTCTTGGAATGAGCCTGGTGAGTGCAGAGGACCTACCTAGGTGGATGAGCTGTGTGGATCACATTTCCAGGTGGCAGGGGCATGAGGCTGATTCCTCTTGCCTTGGTGAAGATGGAAGACCATGAAGGGTGGAGGAGCTAAAAGTCGGCATCAGCTGTGTGTCAGACCAAGTGCTGTCGTGTGGGGTCAACAAGAGTTGGCTTACAAGTAATAGTGCTAATTAGGGAAGGGGAGGAACTGCAACCATTGGATACCAAAGCATCAGCTCCCCAGTCCTTTTCTGGGTCCTGGAGACATGGGGGGGACTCCCATGCTGCCTTTGTCCTGACTGCTTACAGGCTAAGAAAGGAGACAAACTGGGTACCTTCAAATCCCTAAGCGCTCAGGAGCAAAGAGCAGGAAGTTCAGGCCATCTAGACCTGCCATCCAGAATTAGCACTCTGGATGATACTCAGAAGAAGGAACTGGGGCAAGTTACCTAACCTCTCTGGATCTCACTTTCCCCTAGTCACTATTTTTAGCTTTTATAATAACATACTCTTAGGGTGACAATAATAATATCCACCTTGTAGGATTGTTGTGAGGATTTAAAGGAGATGAACAGTGCCTAATACATCATGAGAACTTAACACATGGCAAAACTATTATTATTGTTGTTAAAGTTAGTTTTATACTTTCTTAGTAGTAATAATTTCCTACATTGGGATGGGCACGGTGTCTCACACCTGTAATCCCAGCACTTTGGGAGGCTGAGGCTGGAGAATTTGCTTGAGCCCAGGAGTTTGAAAACAGCTTATGCAACATAGCAAGACCTCATCTCTAAAAACAAAAAAATGTTTAAGTTAGCTGGATGTGGTGGTGTGTTCCTGTAGTCCTAACTACTCTGGAGGCTGAGGTGGAAAGATTGTCTAGGCTCAGGAGGTCAAGACTGTGATGAGCTATGATTGTGCCACTGCACTCCAGCCTGAGTGACAGAGACTCTGACTCTAATAATGGTAATAATAATAATTTGCTACATTTGTACACATCCTTTTTAATTTATATAAGCCTTTCTCTTACGTTACCTCATCTGAGCATCCCAAAGCCTCTGAAGTTCAGCAAGTGCTAAACCCATTTTGCAGATGCTAATGGTGGTTTGCCTTAACTTACTACATAAGTAATAAGTTATGAAACCAGGACCTGAGCCTTAATGTATATCTCATGTCTAGTTGTCATCCATTCTGTGCCATTTCCCTTTCTCATAGGGGTATGGGACTGAGTCAGCTCTGTGGGTGATGCCTGGATGTGTAAGAAGGGTTTTCTGCTCTCAAGGAGCTTATAGTCTCATTAAAATTGGAAGAACCTTGGTCTAGAAAGTGGAGAGTTCACCTGCAAGGGAGTGTCAGTTACTTTTGCTGTCTCCACAGCTAGGCAAGGCAGGCCAGAAATGGACTCGCTTAGGAGTCTTACGTGGCTCCATCAGACGACATTCAGAATTTCCTTGGGCTGAACCTGCAGAGACCTGTCTCTGATTTCCTGCATGTCACTCGGCAAATTCCCTCCATGTGTGAAATAAGCAGTGAAGCCAACTCTCTGGTGGATGGTGTTAGCTCCAAGTTGCATCACATTCCCCCTCTGCCACTCCTCCTTCCAGCAGACCTTAACGTTATTTTGTGATTACTTCGCATCATCCTTCCCAAATGTGCATCAAATTAAAGAGTTATTAGGGCATGGCAGGACATGTTTATGGGGAAGAATTTCCTTTAAAGTCACAGCTCAGCCTGAACTCACTTTATTAGTGTTTATACAAAGTATGTAGGCTGTTCCAATGCAATCCATGTTTATATTCCTGCAGCCATCATTGAATTCCTCAGGCTGCTCCTTCCTGTGTTCTTAGAGCGATTACTGCACCTATATTAAAAGTTGATAGTATGTATATGCTCTATGGCTGCTTGGACTGGGAGGTGAGCACCATTCAGAGAATGACACTGAATCATGATGTGTCCTGCAAACAGCCATAGACGTAGAAGTAGTCTGCAGCCCAAGTGGACAGGAAGAAAGGTTCCTTAAGAATAAAGACATGGGGGCAACCCCTTCGGGTCCCCTCCCACGGTGGGAACTTTTCTGTCCTCTCGATAAATCCTGCTTTCCCCCCAAAAAAAGAAAAGAAAAAAGACATGGTCAGGCGCATTGGCTCAAGCCTGTAATCCCAGCACTTTGGGAGGCTGAGGTGAGAGGATTGCCTTAGCCCACGGGTTCGAGAACTGCCTGGGCAACTTGGTGAAACCTCATCTCTACAATAAATGAAAAATTAGCCTGTAGTTCCAGCTACTTGGAAGGCTGAGGCAGAAGGATCGCCGGAGCCCAGCAGGTTGGCACTGGGATGGCCATGAGTGTGCCACTGCACTCCAGTCTGGACAACACAGTGAGACTCCAACTCAAAAAAAAAAAAAAGAATAGAGACATGGTGGGCAACAGGCTCTCCTTGTGGGTACTTCCTTTGTCATTCACTCCTGTGGTGGGTATTTTGTGGCTCCAGCTAGGATGGTCATTTGTGTTGATTAACCCAGGACAGTCCCAACTTCTGCCTGTTTTCCTGGTATAAATATTGACATCCCCTTTGACTCACAAAAGTATTCAAGTTTGGATAATAAAGTATGACGCCCAGATTTACTGGTACAAATGAAATGCTGATATCAACTTTGGATTTCAAGCCATTGTCAATGAAGGGAAAATGTAATTCAATTAAAACTGTCCATAAAGAACTCAAGTTAAGATCATTCAGTTATTCCATAGATGTTTATTTGTGCATTTCACATGACAGGTATTGTGCTGAGCCTTGGGGACTCAAACATAAATCAGATATGACTCTGGATCTCAAGAAGTTGGAGTTTATTAGTTTAGCAAAAATTTGGGATATATTACTAAAATTCTCTGACCATATTATTTCAGTGTGTCTTTTACCCTTCGAGACTCTGTATTTATTTCTTGCAAGTTGATTGCTAAATTGTTAGGCACTAACACCTGACTGCCTGGATATAAATGCTCACTTGGTACGTATTGGTTTGTGACCCTAGACAAGTGTCTTTATCTTCCTGTACCTCCATTTGTTCATTCGTAAAGTGGGACTTAGTAGTCTCAACCTCACAGGCTGATTGTGAGAATTAAAAGAGACTTCAAATATGAAGTGCTTAGTATAGTCCTTGGCATGTGGTAAACACTCAATACATGTTGACTCTTGCATAATCATTACTTAATCAGCAGAAATTTATTTGGATCCTAATGTTGGCTAGCTGCAGCGTTTGTACCTCCAGTGACTTGAGTTTGGTGGTCTTCTTAAAAAAAAAAAAAGCATTGCTTAAGTCAATGTGTGTTAGTGGAGTCCAAAGCCAGTGAGAATTATATTTTAAGTCAATGTATATTAGTGGAGTCCAAAGCCAGTGAGAATTATATGGTGACCCTAGGGGATCACCCGGTTTATCTTCCTCCTTTTAATTATGGGAAAGGTAATTTTTATAAGGTCATGCTATGAGTTACAAAGTGTAGAGAAACATCATGGATGCCTAATTTCTTTCCAATGCCTAACAGTCTTTCCCCCATGCCATATGGCCAAGTGTATCAGTCAGCACAGACAGTCTATGCCTCCAAAACAAATAAGTCCAGATGTATCTGTATACAGTGAAGTTGTGTTGCTTTCTCTTCTCACAGTCCAGTACAGCTGGTCTGGATGGTGAGTCGGAGGCTTAGGCTCCATGTAGTCTCTTAGAAACCCAGACTGCTTTCACTTGGGACATGGCAATTTTTGACACGTGGCCTCTACATGCCAGGAAGACAAGAAGCGGGAAGAGAGTGTAATGCCTGCAGGATGTTTTATGACCTCGCCTGGAAATGACATCTATTACTTCCATCTACATTCCTTTCATCAGAAGTCAGTCACATGGTCCCACTTAGATTTGCAAACGGTGCAGGAAATTTAACCTTGCTGTTTGCCTAGGAGGAAAATGAAATAGTTTGGTGAACACATAGCACTGTCCCTGCTATACCATATTCTCTACATCTCTTGCCACATTTGCAAAAGCTGACTCCAGGCTCTCTGGGCATTCTGTATCCTGACTCTCAGTGATTGGAGGACCCATTTCATCACATACTGTCCTGCACAGTGCAGGGAAGGGTTTTGAGAATGCGCTTTTTGAGAAGACTTTGGAAGAGTTTAAGATTTCTGGGCATGCTAACGAGGGGAATAAAGAGTGAACCCTTTGGAATGATAGCCATCGTCTGGAGGTGGTTGCTCAAAAAGAATAAGTTGCCTTAAGTCATCACAGGCAGAATTTAGGAAGGATTATTTATTTCTGAGCATGAGGGCCGGGGTATCCTGGGTGTCTTGGGAAGGGAGGGCTCTTTCTGCGAATGTTTTATTGGAGAATGTGTCTGGGATAGACAAGGGAGATCTGGGGAAAAGTGTGGATTAGACCAGGTGGCTCTCTACTGTTCGTGAAGCACTGAGGTCCTGCCAACATCTTCTCCTTCCTACTTGTGCTCGTATTTTGCCTGAATAATAATCTGCCAGTTGATAGTAATGGTTAATTCTTGAGTACTTACTACATGACCAGCCTTGGACTGGAATCATTTTATGTATATGATCTCATTTAATCCCCACTATTTCTATGAGGGAGGTACAGTGATTATACCTGTTTTAAAGATAAAGAAACAGAAACTTAGGGATGGGTTAGGCAAGTTGCCTAAAATCATACTCTGTCTGCTAAGATTTGAGGCCAGGCCATCTGACCCCAGGGCCTGCCTTCTTAAGCATTACTCTTGGCAACAGGGGTCTTGAACTCTGATGCCTAAAAGGGCTAGGTGAGGGAACCAGATCACATTGACTGGTGAAACTGTGGTGTACACGCCTCATTCAAAGTGGGCAGCTGCCTCTTAGTACCAGCTTCCAGTGGCCACAAAGGCCCTCGGTTATCTGATGGACTGATTTTTTTTTTAAAGACAAGCCAGAATTCCAGATTTGTATATGAAGTGCTCCCAGATTGGCAATTAATTTGCATATGTGAAAATCACATGGAGAACCAGACAAAGCACATCTCCAGGCCCAAATCCATTGATGGGCTACCAGGTTGCAAGTTCTACTTTGCTGCCCGCAGCTAAGAGATAGTGGTGTCCCATGTGTGCCCTCTTTTGCTGGAGCATAAAGCTGAACTGCTCAAGACAGGGGTGGTGAGCCTTCCTGCTGCAAGGGAAGAAAAAGTGGAGACCCCACGCTCACCCCTCCTCCTTGCAGGCCCTCACCAGGACCACATCCAGTCATCCGGGTTGCCCCCTCTGTCTGGCTGGTTCGTCTCCCTGCAGGTAGCTGTCTGCACAGGGCTGGCTGCGAGCTTTTGCAGGTGTAAAATTATATATGCGAGAGTGTTGCCAAGCCAAAAATTTAGCCCAGGGAGGCTTAGTTCCCAAACAACTGAGGTAGTGTGAAGCCAGTTTTTTAAATCAAATTCAGTTCATTTCTTTCCCAAATGCGTGTGTGTGTTTTTAAACTTTTATGTGGTTATATAACAGATGAGAATGAAGTGCAAAAAATCAAAGAATAATTAATAATGCCTCCTGCCGTGCGAGTTTGCAATGGTAAAGCATGAGATGGGAGCCATCTGCGGGGGATCTGAAGGGCAACACCGTGGCCTGGCAGGATGGCAGTGTAACTGTTCTTGAACAAGTGTGTTTCTCTCTCCCATCTGGGTCAGTGGGTGGAGGGCATTGGGTCTTTTGGACTGAGGGGAGGAACCGGAGGAAGGCACCCACTAGGAAAGCACAATCTGAACAGCTCCTGAGACTACCCTGGGGCTCATCAAAGAGCATCTTCTGGCCGGGCGCAGTAGCTCACACCTGTAATCCCAGCACTTTGGGAGAACAAGGTGAGAGGATTGCTTGAGTTTAGGAGTTTGAGACCAGCCTAGTCAACATAGTGTGATCTTGTCTCTACAAAAAAATCAAAAACTTAGCTGGGCATGGTGGTGCACACCTGTAGTCCCAGCTACTTGGGAGGCTGAGGTAGAAGGATTGCCTGAGTTCAGGTGGTTGAGGCTGCGGTGAGCTGTAATTGTGCCACTGCAATTCCAGCCTGGACAACAGAGAAGACCCTGACTCAAAAAAAAAAAAAAAAAAAAGAAAGAAAGAAAGAAAAGAAAAAAAAGAAAAAGGAAGATACCAAATGATAGAAAATACAAAAAAGAGAATAAAAGATAAGTGGGACAAGGCAAAAAAAAAGGTCTAACTTACATGTAACTGGAGTCCCAGAAGGAGAACAAAGAAAGAACGTGGCAGAAGAAATGTTTAAAGAGACAATAGCTGAAATTTTTCCAAAACGGAGAAAAGATATAATATCCTAAGTTCAAGAAACCCTAAAGGATACGTTTTTAAAAAAATAAACAACATAGCCATATACGCATAGACACATCATTGCAAAACTGCTGAAAGCCAAGGGAAAATCTTCAAAAGTAGTTGGGGATCAAGAGGAGAGAAAAATAACTTTCAAAAGAGAGATTGATGACTGATTTTTCATCAAAAATGGTAGAAATCAGAAGACAATGAAATCACATCTTTGAAGATATGAAGTGCTAAAAGAAAATACTAACTACCACTCTAGAATTTTATACGTAAGGAAAACAGTCTTGAAAAATAAAGACTTGTACAAGAGCATTCATAGCATCTTTATTTTTAATAGCCACAACCAGGAGACAACCCAATGTCTGTCAACAGTTGAATAAACAAATTGTAACATACCTATTCAATGCACTACTATTCAGCAAAAAGGAATAAACTGTTGATACATGCAACAACTTAATTGAGTGAAAGAAACCAAAGCCTTCTGCAAAAAAAAAGAGAGATTTTATATAAAATTCTAGAAAATGCAAACAAATAAACATTACTAATCAGATGGGCAGAGGTTGGAAGATGGCCGCAAGAATCAGATCATACCTTGGAGGCCATAATATGGAGTTTTAATTTTATTCTAATTATCTTGAGAAGTTATTGAAAGGTTTTAAGTAAAGGAGTGGTATAATGTTTTGACTACTTTTAAAATGCCACTCTGGCTGCTGTGGGAAGATTGTTAGGGTGAGAGTGAAAGCAGAGAGAATAGCAGGTTGCGTGGTATAGTAATGCAAGCAGAGATGACTGTGGTCTGGACTAGGATGGTGGCAAGAGATGGAGAGAAGAAGACAGATTCCAGGGTGTGTCTCTGGAATCCAGGATAAATAGTACTTAATGTCTTGTGAATGAATGAGAACACCCGAGAAGGAACCACAGCAAGAAGAAATCAAACCCTGAGTAACGCTAATATTCAGAAAGTATACAAATGAAAATATGAAATTCACAAAGGAATGGCCCGTGAGATAGCAGGAAAAGCATCTTTCAGGCCCAAGTGGAAGGTGTATTTGCTGCTGAGATGAAGAATAAAAATATTTATCAAGGTTCATTTGATTTGGGACCAGTTTGGAATTTGATTTGGGAATACCATTGGGATTTGACAATGACAAGCATAGTTTCAGTGGAGTCATGGGGGGGTGACCTGGAAGACAGATGAACCAAAATGCCCATCATTAGAAGGGGAAGGCGGAGTTTACCCAGAGTTGGGGTGTCTCTGCAGCCTGCCCCAGAGAACCGTCTGCCATGATGGAAACATTCTCTAATCTGTGCTGTCAAATATGTAGCTAACAGCCATATGTAACTAATGAGTACTTGAAATGTGGCCAGTGAGACTGAGGAACCAAATTTGTAATTTAATTTCATTTTGATCATTTTAAATGCCACTTGTGTTCAGCAAAGTTGCAGGATACAAAATCAACATACAAAAATCAGCTGTCTTTCTATACACTAGCAATGAACAATCTGAAAAGGAAATTAAGAAAACAATTCCATTTACAATAGCATCAAAACAACAAAATACTTAGAAATAAATTTAAGCAAGGAGGTGAAAGATTTGTACTCTGGAAATTATAAACTGCAGAAAGAAATGAAAGAACACATAGACAGCAAGACATTGCGTGTTCAGGGACTGGAAATCAATACTATGAAGATACCAATATTACCCAGAGTGATCTACAGATTCAAAATCCCAAAGGTGCTTTTTGGGGCAATAGAAAAACCCACCCTAAACAGCCACCTGTGGTTGGTGGCTACTGTGTTAGCACAACTTTAAAAAGTAAAAAAAATGTTGGGTGCAATGGCTTACACTTGTAATCCCAGCACTTTGGGAGGTGGAGGCATGAGGATTGCCTAAGCCCAGACGTTTGAGACCAGCCTGGGCAACATGGTGAGACCTCATCTCTACAATAAATCAAAAAATTAGCTGGGTGTGGTGGCATGCACCTGTAGTCCAAACTACTTGGAAGGCTGAGTCAAAAGGATCAGCTGAGCCCAGCAGGTGGAGGCTGTGGCAGCCATGATCATGCCACTGCACTTCAGTGTGAGTGACAGAGTGAGACTCTGACTCAAAAAAAAAAAAAGTAAGAAAAGTATTTTCAGGGGCAGGGGAAATGTTGGCAGGGAAGAAAGGTGATGGGCATATGGCTGCATAACCACACATGTATGACTGAGTCTAGTCACTCAAACCCTCTGGGGTTCCGATTCTACAAGCCAGGTATGCATTTATCACAGTGCCTGGCACAGAGCAGGTACTCAGTAAACGTGAAATGAACGAAGGATGCAGGGATGAAGGATACAGTGCAGAACAGCAGAGAGCAGTGACAATGGACTCAAAAGATGGATGTCAGCTTTCTGGGTGTCCTTGGCAAGGCACCTCATGTAAGTCAGAAGTAATAATAATAACTTCCCACTAGGTGCGGTGGCTCATACCTGTAATCCCAGCACTTTGGGAGGCTGAGGGGAGAGGACTGCCTGAGCCCAGGATTCCAGACCAGGCTGGGTAACTTGGTGAGACATTTTCTCTACAATAAATCAAGAAATTAGCCGGGCATGGTGGCATGCATCTGTAGTTCCAGCTACTTGGAAGGCTGAGGGGAAAGGATCACCAGAGCCCAGCAGGTGGAGGCAGTGGTGGCCATGAGCGAGCCGCTGCACTCCAGCCTGGACGACAGTGAGACTCCAACTCAAAACAATAATAATAACAACAACAACAACAACAACTTGCCTATATGCCTCACAAGTTAGTTACAAGGTTAGAAGCAATTAACAGAATGTTTCTTGAGTAAAAAAGGCTGGGTGACTTTAGACAAATTATTTAATAATTAATAGTAGTATTCTACAGATAGTCATGTCTTTTTGCTAGCATGTTTGCATGGATTATGTGAGATAATATAAGTATTTAGCAGAATCTGGCACATAAGTGTTTGAAAAATATTAGTTATTATCATCAAAGGTAAAACAAGATTAGGAATATGAAAGTGTTTTTAAAAGCTGTACTGCACCATAACAAGACTCCACTAAACAAAGGGTAGGTTTTGACCTGGCTTCGGTATAACTTTGACTTTACAGACTCAAATGGAACTCACCTGGAAACCATACTCTTTGGGGAGTTTGAGAGAGCACGCTGGCGTTTCTGCTGCTAAGGTCCACCTCCAGATGCACACCTTCTGTACGTGGCAGCAGAAAGAGAGTGTGAGAGGGCCTCAGAAGGCTGCTGTGGTGACCTGTAACATCCAGTAACTAAGCAAGGTACCACGAGCTAAGCCACAGCAGGGAAGCTCTCACTCATCGGGACACTCTTGACAGATTGGCCGACTTGCTGGGGCTAACTCAAAGGACCTTTACCTGGACTTCTGCATCTGAGATGGTTGCCAGATACTTGGCATCATGGGTCATGGCTATGGCCCTGATGCCATTCCCTTCTGGGCAGCTGTCAAATATTGTGTGCACAGGAATCCTGCAAAACAGGACAAGGAGGAACAGCATTTGCTAAGGTCTCTCTGGCTTCCCAGAGGGGCCCAGAGCAGGTCTGAGCTGAGCCCAAACCTTCCAAAAACACAACAAAATGTGGTGTATCCATACAATGAAATAATATTTATCCATAGAGAGGAATGAAGGACTGACACAAGCTCCAACATGAATGAGCCTCAAAAACATGATGCTGAGTGAAAGAAGCTAGACACAAAAGGCCATACACTGGATGACTCCATTTACGGGAAATGTCCAGAACAGGCAAATCCATAGAGACAGAAAGAAGCTTGTGGTTACAGAAGCTGAAGGGGAAGAGAAATGGGGAGTGCCTGATGATGGGTAAAGGGTATCCTTTTGAGGTGACAAAAATGTTTTAGAACTAGACAGAGGTAGTAGCTGCAAAACAGTGTGAATGCACTAAATGCCACTGATGTACACTTTAAAGTGGTTGATTTTATGTGAATTTTATCTCAACAAAAGTAATAATAAAGCTTAACACTGGGTAGTCTGTAAACCTGCATTAGCTCTCTCCATGAGCTCAGTCTCTCATTCACTCTTTTTTGGGTGCTGATTCTAGGCTAGGTTGTGCCAGGCATGAAGCATGCAAATATGAAAAAAGATGACTAGGACAATGTCCCAGCTCTCAGGACAATGAGCACTCTGCTACATAATTGGGCATGTAAATGAACACAACATTCTCGACAGCAACTTGGCTATCTATCAATATTTTCAATGCACATATCCTATGGCCCAGCAATTCTGCTCCTACAACTTTTTCCTAGAGAAATAACAGCAAAAGTTAACAAAGATCAATGAAAATTCACGGTCATTGTGGCACTACTTTAATAGCAAAAACCAAAACAACACAAGCATCTGTTAATATGCCATACATGAGTTGTTTAAAAACATTATAGCATAACCGTACAATGAAAAACTATGCCGCCTTCAAAAGGAATGAGGTAGATTGGGAAAGTGGCTGACGTTTTGTGAAAAAAGCATACCGCAAAACGAGCATCCTGATTGTGTGAGAGTGAGTGAGTGTGTGTGTGTGTGTGTGTGTGTGTGTGTGTGTGTCCAAAAAATTCTGGAGGAATAGACTCCCAACTGTAAGTGACAGTCACTCTGGAGATGGGGTTTGGGTGAGGAGGAACTTTCACTTTTACCTCATACACTCCTGTACTGTGTCACTGGCAAGGCTTTGGAACTTCATGATTCAGACAAAGCCTTGACATATGCAGAATTAAATTAGGTGGAATTTAAATATCTAACAGAGCCAAAGAATGCAGGAGCCGCAGAAGCAATGATGGAAGCCCATTGCAATGTTGTGGTGGGGGAGGGCAGCCAACTTCCTGGGGAACGGAAGAGTGGGTGGTGATGAGACCTAAGTCAGGAACAGGGCTTTGTGTCCCCTCTTTTATTTCTATTATGGACTCCTAGTTACAGTGAATACAAACAGGCCTCAGTAGGTCATATCAGTGTCCCTGCTGGCTGAAACCAAGACTGTCTGGCTCTCTGTCACTTGAGAAAATTCATCCCTCTGAGAAGTAGCCTCAAACCTTCACTTGGAGCCGGGCTCGGTGGCTCAGCCTGTAATCCCAGCGCTTTGGAAGGCTGAGGTGAGTGGATTGCCTGAGCCCGTGGGTTCGAGACCCGTCTGGGCAACTTGGCGAGACCTCATCTCTACAATAAATCAAAAATTAGCCGGGCAGGGCAGCTACTTGGAAGGCTGAGGCGGAAGGATCGCAGGAGCCCAGCAGGTCGAGGCTGCGGTGGCCGGGAGCGGCCACTGCACTCCAGTCTGGGCGACAGAGTGAGACTCCAACTCAAAACAAAACAAAACAAAACAACTTCACTTGGGAAGGCAATCCCAGAACTGGTGGGAATGACACAATGAAGTCCATAGTGGGAAAAATGTGTCTCATCCCTGGAGATACTAAGAATTAAATATAAAGATGTTGTCAATTGGACCTATTTGCCAGAGGAGAATTTATTTCTTTTTTAAGGAATGTCTAATGTTTAAGTAAATTTGACATCTCAGAGTCTCTAACAGATTAGATTTGTGATTCTAATTTAAAGTATGTAGTTTATTTAGACTTGTAATTTTATATTGAAATTGTATTAGGTTTATAAACAATATTAGAATACTTAAAAGAATTTAAGACTTACCATGTTAATGCTTAATTTACTAGATTTACAATAATTACTTGAGTACTGTTGAAGGATCTATTTGTTGATCAGACTACCAAAAAAAAAAGTAATGAAACTGAGTATCTTAAATTTCTAAATGCAGTTTAAAATGTTTAAAAGGAGTTAATAACCAAATCTGAAAGTGGGCCAAACATTAATCAAAGTCTCCTTAAAGGTGATTGCAAAAATATGCTAGATTTTTAGAGTAAGATTTTGAAGTTGAGTGAAAAGCTTAAGGGAAGAACTACGATTTTTACTTTGTCACTTTAATAACGTGAATATTAATTCTAAAACCAAAACAGTCTCTGAACAATCTTTGCTGGGTCTCCAAAGTAATCATTTGGGATATCATAAAACTCATATCAACATAGCATTTGAATTGTTAACCAGATATGCTTTACTTTTTTTTTTGTTTGCTTGTTTGTTGGGGTTTTTCGAGTCAGAGTCTCACTCTGTCTCCCAGGCTGAAGTGCAGTGGCATGCTCATGGCCACCACAGCCTCGACCTGCTGGGCTAAGGCAATCCTTCCAGCTCAGCCTTCCAAGTAGCTAGAACTACAGGCACACACCACCATGCCCAGCTAATTTCTTGATTTATTGTAGAGACAAGGTCTTACCAAGTAGCCCAGGCTAGTCTTGACTGCGCCCAGCATGTAATTTGTAATTTTTACTTTGTAATTTTTAAAAATCACTGCCCTCAGGTTGCTTTGAGTCTAGTAGGGAGACAGCTTCATGGATAAGAAAAAGACAACGGACCAACACTATGATGGGGCCAGCTCCACGTGGGGAGGACTGTCAATAAAGGCTTCAGAGAAGAGACACACTTGAAGGACTCCCACCCACACTTTGCCGACGGACTTTACAGACTTCCCTTTGTATGAGATCATAACGTTCCCTTGTGGTTAACTGGATGTTCTATTACTTGCAGCTGAAAGCAAGTAGCAGCTGCGGATGGTGGCCAGGCATGCAGGCAAGGGCACTTTACTTCTGGTAGAAGTCTCTGCATGGCTCAGAGGCAGGGTGCATATTCCCTGTAACACAGGCTGATTTGTCAACGTGCAGTCTCTGAAAGGTTTTAATCAGGGACAACACAATCATTTGTGTTTGGGAAAATTCACACTAAAAATGTTGTGGAGAAAAAAACCACGTGATGATGTCCACATATGTGTATTTAAAAATGCAAATACAGGCTGGGCACGGTGGCTCATGCCTATAATCCCAGTACTTTGGAGGTCAAGGAGAAAGGATTGCCTGAGCCCAGGGGTTCGAGACAAGCCTGGGCAACTTGGCGAGACCTCATCTCTACAATAAATCAAAAATTAGCCAGGCGTGGTGGCATGCACCTGTAGTTCCAGCTACTTGGAAAGCTGAGGCAGACGGATCGTCTGAACCCAACAGGTCAGGGCTGCAGTGGCCATGAGTGTGCTACTGCACTCCAGCATGGGAGACAGAGTGAGACTCCGACTCAAAAAAAACCCAAAAAAAAACCACACACCAGAGGTCACCTCAGTGGCTCTCTTGATGAGGAAGCTGCAGGAGAACATTCTACCCAGATGTCCCATGGGCATATCCTGCTAAAATGTCCAGAAGTCCTCTGGTAGCTACTTCCTCCCCGGTAGCTTCTAAAGCTATCCCCACTGCTTCTGCCTGTCCTCTCTTGCCTGGGCGATTGCAACAACCTTCCAACTGATCTCCCTCCCTGCAAGTTCACTCTTCAGCCCATCTTCCATGATGCTATTTTCTTTTTTTTGAGTAGGAATCTCACTCTGTCACCTAGGCATGCTCATGGCCACCATGGCCTTGACCTGTTGGGCTTAGGTGATTCTTTCACTTCAGCCTTCCTAGTAGCTGGAACCACAGGGGCGTGCCACCATGCCTGGCTAATTTTTTGACTTATTGTAGAGACGAAGTCTGGCATGCGCCAGTAGTTCCAGCTACTCAGAAGGCTGAGGCAGAAGGACTGCTGGAGCCCAGCACTGAGGTGGCGGTACGTATGCCACTGTGCTTCAGCCTGGGCAGTGGAATGAGACTCCAACTCAAAAAAAAAAAATGTCCAATCCATTGCAGACCAAATTTTACAAAATAAAAATATTATAGCAAGTATAGTGGCTCGTGCCAGCAATCCCAGCACTTTGGGAGACCAAGGCAGGAGGACTGCTTGAACCTAGGAATTTGAGACCAGCTTGGGCAACATGGCAAGACCTCGTCTTTACAAAAAATCAAAAAATTAGCCGGGTATGGTGGCATGCGCCTGTAGTCCCCCAGCTACTCTAGAGGCTAAGGCTGGAGGATCACTTAAGCCCAGGAGTTTGAGGATGTGGTGAGTCATGATCATGCCACTGTACTCCCACCTGGGTGACAGAGTAAGACCCTGACTTAGAAAAACAAACAAATAAATATCATAGCAAGCTCAACTGCTATGAAAGTTGTCAAATGCCTGCTCTCATTTTCTGAGGTTCCTGTTCAGCAGGGGCCAGTCCCGGCTGACAGATCAGCTCAGGCTATGGACCACATGTGGGTAGCACTGCTCGAGCCCACAGATATTCCTCATTCCTTGTCTGATGCACTGTCAGAAAAGGGACCAGAAAAGCCGACTGTTAGACTTTTATGAGTTAGGAAGAAAGGCAATAAAGGATGCCAATCTTGATAGCCAGACACTGTCCACCAGTCTGTCGCCACAGGAAGGAAGGAGGAGGACAAATCACACAAGCAGGCACGCGGAGGGCACAGAGCCCAGACTGGCTCTCTGGACCTGGCTCCAGTACCAGGGTCGGGAGGCATGTAAACCTCTGCCATCAACCGGGCTGGTCTCCGAGATACACGACGAGCATGCCATTTACCTGAGCTGAGAAGGCTCCTGAGAGTCACTTCTCAGACATCAGAGTACATTCAAGGCTATGACAGTATTATCACAAGAAAAACATCAGACACATTCCAATAGATGGCATCCTACAAATCCCTAATGAGTGCCGCTCAAAACTGTTGCTCAAAACTGTCGTAGTCACCAAAGAAAGGAAAGGCGAGGTGCAGTGGTTCATGCCTGTAATCCTAACACTTCAGGAGGCCAAGGCAGGTGGATCACTTGAATCCAGGAGTTCGAGACCAGCCTGGGCAACATAGCAAGAACTTATCTGTATAAAACAAACAAGCAACCAACCCACAAACAAAAAAGAAACTCTGAGGAACTGCCACAGCCAGGAGGAGCCCAAAGAGACATCACAAATAAATCTTCTGTGGTATCCCAGAGGGGAACCTGGGACAGAAAAAGAACATTAGAGATAAACTAAGGAAATCCGAATGAACTCTGGGTGTTAGTTAATAATAATGTATCAGTACTGGTTCATGAATTATAACAAACATATCATACTCAGTAGGATGCAAATAATAGGAGAAATTGGGTGTGGGGTAGATGGGAACTTTCTGAACTATCCTCCCAATTTTTCGGTAAATCTAAAATGTTCTCAAAAATAAAATCTATTTTTAAAAAGAGAGAGAGAATGGTGGGCTGTGAGCAGAGAAGAACTGTTAGTTTAGAGAGAGGCTGCAGAAGAACAGCAGCTTTGGAAAGCCTCCGTTGCTGCCACATCCAAAACCAGTGCAGGGAAACATACTGAATTACCCAGCTGAAGGAAGGGCAGGCAGCATGAAACACAGAGAACTGGGGTGGAGGAGAATAAATTGGTGGTGACCACTAAGAGCTGCCCAGGCCGGACGCGGTGGCTCACGCCTATAATCCCAGCACTTTGGGAGGCCGAGGTGAGAGGATTGCCTGAGCCCAGGGGTTCGAGACGAGCCTGGGCAACTTGGCGAGACCTCATCTCTACAATAAATCAAAAAATTAGTCAAGCGTGATGGTGCGTGCCTATAGTTCCAGCTACTTGGAAGGCTGAGGTGGAAGGATCACCTGAGCTCAGCAGGTCGAGGCTGCGGTGGCTGTGAGCATACCACTGCACTCCAGCCTGGGCGACAGAGGGAGACTCCAACCCAAAACAACAACAACAACAAAACAAGAGCTGCCCAAGGGCCAGTGCAGTGGCTCATGCCTGTAATCCCAGTACTTTGAGAGGCTGAGGCAGGAGGATTGCTTGAGCTTGAGAGTTTGAGATCAGCCTAGGCAGCCTAGCCTAGTGAGACCTCTACTAAAAATCAAAACATGAGCCAGGCATGGTGTTGTGCACCTGGCCCTAGCTACTTGGAAGGCTGAGGCAGAAGGGTCATTTGAACCCTGGAGTTTGAGGCAACAGTGAGCCATGATTGTACCACTGTACCCTAGCCTGGGTAACAGAGAAAGACCATGTCTCAGGAAAACAAAAACAAACAGACAAAAACTGCCCAGAATAGGCAGCCTGGCAGGCTAATTAGAAAATCTATCAAGCTGGGCTCGGTGGCTCAACCTGTAATCCCGCGCCTTGGGAGGCTGAGGTGAGTGGATTGCCTGAGCCCACGGGTTTGAGACCCGCCTGGGCAACTTGGTGAGACCTCATCTCTACAATAAATCAAAAAAATTAGCCAGGTGTGGTAGCGCGCGCCTGTAGTTCCAGCTACTTGGAAGGCTGAGGCAGAAGGATCATGGGAGACCAGCAGGTCGAGGCTGCGGTGGCCGGGAGCGGCTACTGCACTCCAGTCTGGGCAACAGAGTGAGACTCCAACTCAAAAAAAAAAAGAAAATCTAATCCTTGTGAAAGCAGTGTTTCTCATTGTAAATGGTAAAATTGGCATCTAGTTTATGCTTTGAGCTTGTGTGAGCTAGGTTAGTGTGAGTCAGTCTCACTTAGCCCAGGCTATCTGGAACACCAACAAACCAAGTTTCTAGGCACAGGCATCACTCATTCTTTGCTTAGTCACAGTGGCAGATACTCTACAGAAATTAGCAGAGAGGAAATGACCACACAAACCCTACCCTGTGAAGGAGTCCCATATAATTATCAGGCAATCTGGCCCCTTGTCAGCTGTGGCGATCCACCGCCTGTCTTCACTGACACAGAGGCAGGAGATGACATTAGGGTGGCCCTATGGAAATAAAGAGAAAATGATCTGAAACACTCACAATGTGGCCCACCCTTGGGTACCACCAGGAAAGGCCGGGGCCCCCATGGAGAGATCTCAACTTCTTTCAAGTTTCATCTGGCTAAAAATTCTACTCCCAATGGCCTTCCTGGAGTTTCTCCATCACCTAGTGAGTGGTTTTCAGACCTTGTCTCTCTAAAATCCCTGAAGGATAAGCTATACTCCCCACAGGAGCAATGGCTTCCAAGGGGTTAAGGCATGCACCCAACTCCCAATCCAGGGCTCTCCCCTGCCCCCAGCCACCTTGAACCTCTCTGCCAGCCCCCTCTCCCTAGAACACTGCTCACGTCAGGCCTCTGAGCAGCTCTGGACCAAAAGGCTCCTCACTGGTCTCTGTTACTTCTACTCTTATCCTCCTACAGTCCTTTCTCCCACACGATGAGGAATCTTCTGGAAACAAAAAAGGCAGCATTCCCTGATGGGCAATGGCTGCTATTTCCCTCCTTCTTCACCTCCCTCCTTCACTCTGCACCAGACATACCGGCTGTCTTTCCAGGCCTGGGCACTTGGAGCTCCCTGTTCTACCACCAAACTGTCTTTGGTTGGCTCATCTCATCCTCCAAGCCTCAGCAGAAACAGCATTGTCTTAGTACCTGCCCATCCAATCACTGTCTCCTCTCACCCTGATTTTTCTCTTAGGGCATTTTCACACATCTTCTCAGGCACTGGTTACACTTTGTCATCATTAAAGTAACGTAATAATTCACTTGTCTGATGTCTGTCTCTACCCTAGACTGTAAGCTTCATGAGAGCAGGAAATAGACCTGATTTGCTCATGACTACAGATCCATGATCTGAAACACAGTGGCTATGATAAATGTCTGTGGAATGAATAAATGCCATCCAGTCAAGGCCATTCCCAGCCATCTGACTTGGCAAGGCTGGACTTCTGCCTTCATGCTCCCTCCATCTCAGCCATCTGTGGTGCCTGCTCCTCCCTGGGCATCTGAGCATGCCTACAGCAACCTCTCCCTCCTCCCTCCGCAATAGCCGTTGTGCTCACTACAGCACATTCCATGGAGACGCTTGCTGGTTTTTTTCATGTATATTTCTGGACTTCAAAAGAGTAAATTCCTTAAGTTGCACCACGTGTCTTGGATCCCTGGCACAATGCTGAGTACTGACTTGGTAAACACTTCATGATGTGTTTGATCTAGGTGTGGACTAAGGAAGGTCCTTAACAACACACACCAACTGGAAAGGTAATGTGAAACTGTTTACAACTAGTAGAAAGCCAGACACCAAGAAACAGGACATTTGGACAGGTAGATGGTGAAATGAAGGGGTCAAAAATGTCAGGAATGGAGGCAGCAGGGTGATGGGAGGTGGGCAGGCATGTGGGAAAGTGGGGAGGGCTCGGCGAGGGGAAATAAGGAACACCGCTGTGGGGGGGAGGACACGAGGACAAGTGGTCCACTTAGTGTTTCCCAGTCAGGAGAGCTAGGTTCCCCATTCACTAGTGCAGGCATGCATAAGCCTTTGAACTGCTCTAGCCTCCATTTCTTCTTCTGTGAAATGAGCATGGCAACACCCATTTCTTGACACAGCTACAAGAATCAAAGCCCTTTGGAAAGTGAAGCAGAGTCTGCATGTCCCTCAGGTCTGCCTCCTGAGGAACAGCTGTGCTTCCTTGTGTCACCACAGTGCAATGGAGACAGGATCTGCACTGTCTGTATTTTTGCAGAAATGTAAAAAAAGACAGATATTTTTAATTCTTATGACTACAAAATTAATATCAACTACTGTTTGAAAGTTGATTCTGATTAGAATGAACAATTACATGTGTTTTAAAAACAGGAATACTGTGGTTCCAAGAAGACACAGGAAAGTATTACAGAGACACAGTGAAGTCAGCCCTTGAGACAGAAAACAAATGGCACATGCAAGCGAAAGACAACCTCTTCCATTTGCAGGAAGAAAAGTCCTCCATACCTGAAGATGGTACTGATTATTCTGGAAAACGTTGTAGATGACCGCAGTGTGGGCGCAGACATACAGAAGAACTCTCTGGCTCTCCTCTCGAATATAGTACACGGGAAGAGAACTGTTCCATCCATACGACCAGGTCATGGTCTAGAAGACAAACATAAAACCAACAAAATGCTACAGTGCAGATGGGCTCGGTGGCTCAGACTGTAATCCCGCGCTTTGGGAGGTGAGTGGATTGCCTGAGCCCGTGGGTTTGAGACCCGCCTGGGCAACTTGGCGAGACCTCATCTCTACAATAAATCAAAAAAACTAGCCAGGCATGGTAGCGCGCGCCTGTAGTTCCAGCTACTTGGAAGGCTGAGTGGAAGGATCACTGGAGCCCAGCAGGTCAAGGCTGCGGTGGCTGGGAGCGGCCACTGCACTCCAGTCTGGGTGACAGAGTGAGACTCCAACTCAAAAAAAAAAAAAATGCTACGGTGTGCTGAGCCCCAAGCTGGGGCTCACTGTCCCTGGCACAAGTGCCTGGAGAAGGATGTCACCTCTGCAGACCAGTGAAGAGCAACCACTTTCAGAACATCCTTGACAGTATGCAACAATATGGGAGAACCTGGGAAATGTGATGCCAAGCCAGTCACAAAAGGCCATGCATGATATGAGTCCTTGTGTATGAAATGTGCAGATTAGGCAAATCCATAGAGACTGAAAGTTGGTGAATGGTTGCCAGGGACCAAGAGAGGTGATTCAGGGAGTAACTATCTAATGAGTATGTGGTTTCTTTGGGGGTTGATTAAAAGGGTCTGGAACTAGATAGTGATGATGGTTGCACAACCCTCTGAGTATGCTAAAAACCAATCCATCGCATGCTTTAAAAAGGGCGTATTTTATGAGGAAATGAAGAAATTGGAACGCTCGTGAACCACTGATGGGAACGTGAAATGGCAGAGCACTGGTGGAAACCAGTGTGGCTAGTTTTCAAAAAACTGAAAACGGAATTACTCTATGATCTAGCAACTAAATTATTCCAAATTACTGAAAGCAGGGTCTTTTATTTTTTACTTTTTAGAGACAGTGTCTGTTCTGCCTACCAGGCTAGGGTGCAGTGGTACAATCACAGGTCACTGCAGCCTCCAACTCTTAGGCTCAAGCTATCCTCCCACCTCAGCCTCCTGAGTAGCTAGGACTACAGGCGTACACCACCACACCCAGCTAATTTTTTTTATTTTTTGTAGAAACAGGGCTGGTCTTGAGCTCCTGGCATCAAGCAATCCTCTTGCCTCAGCCTCCCAAAGTACTGGGATTACAGACATGAGCCACCATGCCCAGTCCTGAAAGCAGGATCATAAAAGGTATTTGTATATCCATGTTCATAGCAGCATTATTCACAATAGCCAAAAGAGGGAAGCAACCTATATGTCTACTGATGGATGAATGGATAAACAAAATGTGGCATATACATATAATAGAAAATTATTTAGCCTTAAAAAGGAAGGAAATTCTGACGCAGGCTACAACATGGACAAAACTTAAACACATGAAGTTAACAGAAATATGCCAGTCACAAAAGGACAAATACCATATAACTCCACTTACATGATATCCTAGAGTAGCCAAATCCATAGAGTCAGAAAGTAGAAGCCTGGACAACGTAGCAAGACCTCATCTCTACCAAAAATTTAAAAATTAGCCAGGTGTGGTGGTGTTCCTATAGTCGTAACTACTCAGGAGGCTGATGCAGGAGGATTGATTGAGCTCAGGACTTAGAGGCTGTGGTAAGCTGTGATCATGCCACCGCACTCCAGCCCAGGTGACAGAGTGAGGTCCTGACGCAAAAATTTAAAAAAAGAGAAAGAAAGAAAGAATTGTGGGTGCCAAGGGTTGGGGGAAGGAGGGCATGAGGAGTTTCAGTCTTGCAAGATGAAAGTTCTGGAGAAGAATGGGGGTGATGACTGCACAACACTGTGAATGTACTAACACCACTGAACTGTACACTTAAGAATGGGCAAGGCCGGGTTCAGTGGCTCAACTTGTAATCTCAGCACTTTGGGAGCCCGAGATGAGTGGATTGCCTAAGCCCACAGGATCGGGACCAGCCCAGGCAACTTGGTGAGACCTCATCTCTACAATAAATAAGAAATTAGCCAGGTGTGGTAGTGCGTGCCTGTAGTTCCGGCTACTTGAAAGGCTGAGGCGGAAGGATCGCCAGAGCCCAGCAGGTCGACACTGGAGTGACCATAATTGTGCAACTGTACTCTAGTCTGGGCAATAGAGTGAGACTCCAACTCAAAAAAAAAACAAAAAACAAACAAAGAATAGCTAAGATGGCAAATTAATGTTACATGTACTTTACTACAGTTTAAAAAAAATTTTAAAGGGTGAACCTTATGGCAACGATATCTCCAACATAAAAGAAAAGAAAGTCTTCAACAATAAATAGAAACAACCTCCTTTCCTCCACTCCCCAGAAACTAGACCTTGCTTGGTACCAGACACTTAATGTTGTGAAATTCCATTTACATCCTGAAGGCGTGCAGAGCGGACAAATCATAATAAAGTCATTGGCCAGGCATGGTGGCTCATGCCTGCAATTCCAGCATTTTGGGAGGCCAAGGCAGGAGGATCACTTGAGCCCCAGAGTTCGAGACCAGCCTGGGAAACATAGTGAGACCTCATCTCTACAAAAAATACAAAAATAGTCAGGTGTGGTGGCAGGTACCTGTAGAACCAGCTACTTGGGAAGCTGAGGTGCGAGGATTGTTTGAGCCCAGGAGGCTGAGGCTGCAGTGAGCCAGGATCATGCCATTGTACTCCAGCCTGGGTGTCAAAGTCAGACCCTGTCTCAAAAAAAGAAAGATTTGGGAGGCAGAGGCAAGAAGATTGCCTGAGCTCCGGGGTTCAAGACCAGCCTGAGCAACTTGGCAAGACCTTGTCTCTACAATAAATAAAAAAACTAGCTGGGTGTGGTGGCGCACACCTGTAGTTACAGCTACTTGGAAAACTGAGGTGGAAGGATCGCCTGAGCCCAGGAGGTTGAGACTAGAGTGAGCGTGCCACTGCACTCCAGCCTGGGTAGCAGAGCAAGACTTCAGCTCAAGAAAGAAAGGAAAGAAAGGAAGGAAGGAAGGAAATAAATAAATAAATAAATAGAAATAAAGGAGAAAAGAAAAAGAAATGAGCTATCAAGCCATAAAAAGACATGGCGGAACCTTAAACGCATATGCTAAGTGGAAGAAGCTAGTCTGAAAAGGCTACATATGACATGATTCCAACTATACAACATTCTGAAAAAGGCAAAATTATGGAGAAAATAAAAAGATCAGCAGTGGCCAGGGCTCGGGGAGGAAGGGAGAGAATCTTTTCTGTACCATACTGCAATGGTGGGTATATATCACTATACATTTGCCAAAGCCCATAATAAGTACAACACAAAGAGCGACCCCTGTTGTAAACTATGGACTTTAGTTAACAATAACACATCAATATGGGTTCATCAATGCTAACAAATGTACTACAGTAATGCAATTTTTTTTTAAGTCAGGGTCTCACTCTGTTGCCCAGGCTGGAGGGCAGTGGCACACTGCAACCTCAATTTCCTGGGCTTAGGTGATCTTCCACCTCAGCCTCCTGAGTAGCTGTGTCTACAGGCATGCACCACTACACCTGGTTAGTTTTTTGATGTTTTTTTGAGAGACAAAGTCTCACTATGTTGCCCAGACTTGTCTCGAACTCCTGGGCTCAAGCAAGCCTCTCGCCTCTGCCTCCACCTAACAAAGTGTTGGGATTATAGGTGTGAGCCATCACACCTGGCCTTGTCTTTTTTTTTTCCCCAAAAAATTATTTTCTTTCTTTGTAGAGATGGAGTCTCACTATGTTGACCAGGCTGGTCTCAAACTCCTGGGCTCAAACAATCCTTCTGCCTCAGACTCCTAAAGTGCTGAGATTGTAAGCAAGAGCCACCATGTCCAGCCGAGATGTTAATAAAATGGAAAAACAAGAGAGGAAGGAGGTGTAAAGGAATATGTGGGTGATCTCTGTACCTTCAGTTCAATTTTTCTATAAACCTAAAACTGCTCAAAAATAAAGTCTATTTAACAAGTTAACTAGGGCCAAGTAATCAAATATGGTAGAATGCTGAAAGTTATGGTTAAGTGATGAGGTGCTAAAAATCAGTGAATTCTATTGGAACAGAGAAACAAAATCTGGTAAGTTTCCTTTCTTATCTTTGAACAATACTTAGAAAGTTAAATTATTTCCCCCAAGACAAGACATAGAAGGTAACGTGGCCGATTTCTCTCTCCTGCATTCTTCATTCCCCATCTTCTCCTGTTTCCATCTGTTCATTCCCTATACTTTATATTTATATTTAGATTTATTGTGTGGGTGTGAGTGGTAGAATGATGGAATCATAATTGTCTCAGGCTGCAACTTCTAGGAACAGAATTATTTAATATTTGGCTGGTTCTTAAAAGCTGGTTTATTCAAATGAAATTGTTCTTTTAGAAACTTGCTAATCCTAAAAGGATCATCTTATTCATACTGGAAATTTATTTTGCCGCTTAACAAATTAGTTATAAAAAAGAAAACATTCCTAAACAGACTCCTGTCTTCAGCTACAATAACTCTTCCAAGGTCAAAAACTCAAAAGGTTGATTTCACTCAAAAGTAACAGAACTACCTTACTCAAGCAGTGTGTACAATTACTGAAATTACATAGTAGTAATCACCAAGTTTTACAAGAAGTTTTAACTTTCATGACAAATGATCATGGAGATAGCCACTTCTTACATCAATCTTTTTCTAAAACAAGGTAATCTGGAAAACAAAACTTTATTGTCAAAACCAGATTTCAGGGCCAGGTGCAATGGCTCACAAGCACTTTGGGAGGCCAAAGGTGGGAGGATTGCTTGAGCCCACGAGTTTGAGACAGCCTGGGCAACACAGTGAGACCTGGTCCCTACAAAAAAATCAAAAAATCAGCCGAAGATGGTAGCACGCGCCTATAGTCCCAGCTACTCAGAAGGCAGAAGGAGGACCTAAGCCCAGCAGGTCAGGGCTGTGGTGGCTGTGAGTATGCCATTGCACTCCAGCCTGGGTGACACAGTGAGCTCTGACTCAAAAAAAAAAAAAAAAAAAAAGATTTCAATATATTGATTTTTTTTTAAATTATAGAGTTGTGGGCTACAAGTGAGGATTAACGTCATAAGTAGGCTACATGCAGGTGATGTTTGAGTTTCTAACTGCCCCTACTCCCCCTGGTAGTAAGCCAGGTACCTCTTGTGTTGTCATGTCCTCCACTCCCCTTTCTCCCTCCCTCCCGTAGCAGTGCTCAGCGACTGTTGATCCCTCCCCTGTGTTAATGTGTCTAGCGTTCAGGGCTCACTTATTCAGTTCTTTGCTTCTGTGATAGTTTACTAAGCATGATGGGCTACAACAACATCCAATATGCTGTGAAGTCCATGATTTTGTTCTTTGTGGCTGCATAGTACTCCGTTGTATATACGTACCACATTTTCTTTTTCTGGTCCACTTCAATGAGCAGCAGGGTTGGTTCCATGTTTTTGCTATTGTAAATGGTGTGACAATAAACATGCGTGTGCAGGTGTCATTTTTGTAGAGCAATTTATGTTCCTCCGGGTATATTCCCAGGAGAAGGATTGCCGGATCATATGGAAGATCAATTTTCAGCTCTTTTAGGAATCGCCACACTAGTTTCCATAGCGATTGAACTAGCTTGCACTCCCACCAACAATGTAGAAGCATTTCCTTTTCTCTGCACCCATGTCAGCATCTGTTGTTTTTTGACTTACTAATGATAGCCATCCTTCCTGGAGTTAGGTGGTATTTTGCGTTTCTCTAATGACTAGTAAGACTGAGCGTGTTTTCATGTGTCTGTTGGCTGCCTGTATGTCATCTTTTGAAAAGTGTCTGTTCATGTCCTTTGCCTACTTTTTAATGGGGTTGTTTTTTTCCCTTTCATTTCGTTTGAGTTCCTTGTAGATCCTGGATGTTAGCCTTCTTTAGATGCATAATTTCCAAGTATTTTCTCATTCTGTGGGTTTTCTCTTTACTCTCTTGATGGTTTTATTTATTTATTTATTTATTTATTTTGCTGTGCAAAAGCTTCTCGGCTTGATGAGGTCCCATTTATCTATCTTAGATTTTATGGCATTCACTTTTAGGGACTTGGTCAAGAACTCATTGCCTGCTCCAATGTGCATAAGGGTGTTTCCTATGTTTTCTCTAGGATTCTTATAGTTTGAGGTTTTATGTCTTTGAATCATTTTAAGTTGATGTTTTAATATGGTAATAGGTAGGGTTCCAGTTTCATTCTTCTGCATGTGGTTAACCAGTTTTCCCAGCACCATTTGCTAAATACGGTCTCCTTTCCCCAGTGATTGTTATTGGTGACTTTGTTGAAGATGAGCTGGTTGAGAGACCATGTTTTTACTTCTGGAATCTCTGTCCTGTTCCATTGGTCTATGTGCCTATTCCTGTACCACTACCAGGCCATCTTGGTTACTGTAGCCTTGTAATAAAGTTTAAAGTCTGAGCCAGGTGTAGTGGTTCACGCCTGTAATCCCAGCACTTTGGGAGGTGGAGGCAAGAGGATTGCCTGAGCCCAGAGGTTCCTGGCAGCTTGGTGAGACCTCCTCTCTACAATAAATCAGGAAAAATTAGCTGGGCGTGGTGGCTTACGCCTGTAGTTTCAGCTACTTGGAAGGCTGAGGAGGAAGGATTGCCTGAGCCCAGCAGGTCAAGGCTGCAGTGGCCATAAGCATGCCATTACACTCCAGCTTTGGCAACAGAGTAAGATTTTGGCTCAAAAAAAAAAAAAAGTTTAAAGTCTGGAAGTGTGATACCTCCCACTTTGTTCCTTTTGCTGAGGATTGTTTTGGCTATCTGTGCTCTTTTTAGTTTCCATATGAATTTCTGTAATGCCACTTCCAGGTCTGAGAAAAATGATGTTGGCAATTTGATAGGTGTTGCATTGAATATGTAGATTGCCTTGAGTAGGATGGGCACCTTGACAATATTGATTCTTCCAATCCATGAGCATGGGATGTTTTTTCATTTGTTTGTATATCCCTTGACTTATTTGAGCAGCATTTTGTAATTCTCATTGTAAAGGTCTTTCACTTCTCTGGTTAGGTAGATGCCAAAGTATTTAATTTTTTTGGTAGCTACAGTGAAAGGGATTGTACTTTTTTTTTTTTTTTTTTGAGTTGGAGTCTCACTCTGTCGCCCAGACTGGAGTGCAGTGGCCGCTTCCAGCCACCGCAGCCTCGACCTGCTGGGCTCTGGCGATCCTTCCGCCTCAGCCTTCCAAGTAGCTGGAACTACAGGCGCGCACTACCACGCCCGGCTGATTTTTTGATTTATTGTAGAGATGAGGTCTCGCTTGCCCAGGTGGGTCTTGAACCCGTGGACTCAGGCAATCCACTCACCTCAGCCTCCCAAAGGCACGGGATTACAGGCTGAGCCACCGAGCCCGGCTGGATTGTACTTTTTATCTGGTTCTCTGCCTGCTTGTTGCTAGTTATAGGAATGCAACTGTCTTTTGCACATTGATTTTGTATCCTGAGACTTTACTGAAGCTGTTTATCAGTGCAAGGAGGCTTTTGACAGACTCCCTAGGGTTTTCAAGATATAGAATCATATCACCTGCAAAGAGAGATAGCTTATCTTCCTCTTTTTCCTATTTGGATACCCCTGATTTCCCTCTCTTGCCTGGTTGCTCTGGCTAGGATATCCAGCACTATATTGAATAGGAGGGGTGAGAGTGGGCATTCTTATCTTGTTCCCACCCCTAGGGGGAATGCTTCCAGTATCTTCCCATTGAGCAAAATGTTGGCTGTGGGTTTATTGTAGGTGGTTCTTACATTTTTGAGGAATGTTCCTTCTATGACTAGGTGCTCAATAGTTTTTATCAAGAAGAGATACTGGATTTTGTCAAATGCTCTTTCTGCACTAATGGTTAATCATGTGGCTCTTGCTTTTGCATCTGTTAATGTGCTGAATTACATTTATGGACTTACAAATGTTGAACCAGCCCTATATATATCCCAGGAATGAAGCCTATCTGGTCTTGGTGGATGATCCTTGAGATGTGTTGTTGGAGCCAATGTGCTAGAATCTTGTTTAGAATTTTTGTGTCTATGTTCAAGGAGATTGGCCTGTAATTCTCTTTCCTCGTTAAGTCTGCCAGGCTTGGGTATCAGTATGATGTTAGCTTCATAAAGTGAGTTGGGGAGAATTTCACCACTCTCAATTGCCTGGAATATTTTCAAATAAGATTGGTATCAGCTCCTAGTAAGTCTTGTAGAATTTGGCTGGGAAGCCACTTGGTCTGGGGATTTTTTTGGCAGGGAGGTTTCTTATGACTGACTCAATTTCCGGGGTTGTTATTGGTCTGCTTAGAGTTTTAATTTCTTCTTGTTTCAACCTTGGGAGGTTGTGTGATGTCAGAAAATCCTCCATTTCCTTGATACTTTCTAGTTTATTTGCATACAGGTGTTCACAGTAATCTCTGATAATCTTTTGAATTTCTTCAGGGTCAGTTGTGACTTCACCTTTTTTGTTTTTAGTTGTGCTTATTTGGAATTTATTTATTTATTTAAGTCAGTCTGGCCAGGGGCTGTCGATCCTATTTATCCTTTCAAAGAACCAGCCTTTTGTCTTCCTGATCCGTTCTATAATATTTTTGTCTTCTATATCCTGCAATTGTGATTTTATCTTAGTGATCTGGATTTTTTAGAATTTAGACGATCTTGACTTTTTTTTTTTTTTTTTTTTTTTTTTTGAGTAGGAGTCTCACTCTGTTGCCCAGGTTGGAGTACAGTGGCAAGCTCATGGCCACTGCAGCCACCTCAACCAACTGGGCTCAGGCAACCCTCCCATGTCACCTTTCCAAGTAGCTGGACCTACAGGCACATGTTACCATGCACGGCTAATTTTTTTAATTTATTGTAGAGACAAGGTCTTGCCATGCTGCCCAGGCTGGTCTCAAACTCCTGGGCTCACGCAATCCTCTTACCTTGACGTTCCAAAGTGCTGGTATTATAGGCTTGAGTCACTGCACCCAGCATGATCTTGTTTTTTCAGCTCCCTTAGGTGGACATTAGACTGTTTACTAGTGATCTTTCTATATTCTTGATGTGTGTGTGCAATGCTATCAATTTTCCTCAACACTGCTTTCATGGCATCCCAGAGATTCTGATGTGTCTTTGTTTTCATTTGTTTCCAGGAATCTTTTTATTTCTGTGTTGATTTCCATGTTGACCCAGAAGCTATTCAGTAGCATGTTGTTAGTGTCCATGTCTTTGTGTGTTTTGGGGAGATCTTGTTGGTGGAAATATTTATTTTTATTCCATTGTGATCTGAGAAGATGCATGGAATTATTTTGATCTTTTGAAATATGTTCATGCTTGATTTATGCCAGAGAATGTGATTGATCTTGGAGTATGTTCCATGTGCTGATGAGTAGAATGTATAGACTATAGATGTTGGGTGGAGTGTTCTGTAGATGTCTATTAAATCCTTTTGATCAAGTGCCAAGTTAAGGTTCTGGGTCTCCTTGTTGGTTTTTTGCCTTGTCTAAGGCTGTTAGTAGGGTATTTAGATCTCTAACTATGATGTGTGAGTGTCAATGTCTTCTCTTAGTTTGCTTAGCAGTTGTTTTATATAACTTGGTGCTGTTTTGTTGAGTGCATATATGTCTAAGATGGTTATTTCTTGCTGGTGGATTGAGCCTTTTATCATTATATAGTGTCCTTCTGTGTTCTTTTTAACTTTCAGTGGTTCGAGGTCTGCTTTGTCTGATAGCAGAATAGCTACACCTGCTCACTTCTGCTTTCCATTTGCCTGAAAGACCATTTTCCAGCCTTTAACTTTGAGCCTCTGGGTGTCCTCTGTGGTATGAGTTTCTTGGAGACTGATGGATTGTGTTACTTTATCTAGTTTGCCACTCTGTGTCTCTTCAGTGGTACATTCAGTCTATTCATGTTCAAATTAGTTATAGAAATGTGAGAGTTTATCTCTGTCATAGGGCTCTTAGAGGATTGTTTTGCTTCCTTTTTACTTTTGTATTTATATGTATGTGTATTTTCATTTTTGTGAGTGCTCTGTATGCTCTGTTAACTCCATGCTTGTCTGTACTTTTGTGATGGGTATGACTGTTCTTTTTTTTTTTTCCTGTGTTCAACATCTTAAATTGAAAGATTGGTCTGGAGATGGCATATTCTCTTAGGGATTGGATGTCTGGGAAGGACATTAATTCTTCACCACTTATGAAGCTTAGCTTGGCAGGGTAGGAAATTCTAGGCTAGAATTGCTTATCTTTAAGAACATTAAAAATTGGACCCCATTGCCAGGTGTAGTGAATCACACCTATAATCCCAGCACTTTGGGAGGTGGAAGCAAAAGGATGGCCTGAGTCCACATGTTCAAGACCAGCCTGTGAAACTTGGTGAGACCTTGTCTGTACAATAAATCAAAAAATTAGCCAGGGTTGGTGGCATATGCCTGTAGTTCCAGTTACTTGAAAGGCTAAAGCGGAAGGATCACCTGAGTCCAGCAGGTCGAGGCTGTGGTGGCCGTGAGTGTACCATTGCATTCTAGCCTGGATAGCAGAGCGAGACTCCAAATCAAAAAGAAAAAAAAAAAATGGACCCCAGTCCTTCTGGCTTACAGTGTTTCTACAAATAAGACTAGAGTGATTCTGATGAGTCTTCCCCAGTAGTTGGTCTGACCTTTCTCTTTTGCTGCCTTTAGGATTTTTTCTTTCATGCTTACTTTGTGGAAGTGGATTACAACATGTTTTGGGGATGATCTTATGTGATACCCTGCAGGGGGTTCTCTGAATCTCTAGTGCTTAGAGGATTGTTAGAGATTCAGAGAATGGTCACCTCTCTGGCAAGATGTGGGAAGTTTTCTTGGATGACTTCATGGAATGCTTGTTCCATGGTATTCTCAGTTTCCCTTTCTGATTCAGAAATACCAATCAGACATAGATTTGGCTTCTTGGCATAGTCCCACAGCTCTCAGAGGCTTTGCTCTATCTTTTTGAGCTTTTTTTCTTTGGTTTTGACAGACTGGGCTAATTCCATATTTTTGTCTTCAAGCTTTGATATTCTTTCTTCTGCCTGATTGATCCTGCTCCCTATATTTGTTACCTTGTTACTGTGCTTTAAATTTCTAGAATGAAATTCTTCATTCCCATTATTTCAGAATGGGCCTTTCTGAAATTGGCCCACTCTGCTTTTACTTTCTGTACAACTTTGGTGAGTTTCACTTCTAGTTTTTCTTGGCTCTCTCTGTTAATTTTAGCCACTCAATCTCTGATTTCTGTGGCTGTCATCTGGGGCAGGTCACTGTGGGGGTTTCCATTGTTTGCGCTCTGATAGCTGCTTTTTCAGATGCTGTCTCTTTAGGACTCTGAGGATTGCCTATAGTTTTTTCTTTGATTTTTCCTCATTTGTGACCCTCTATTCTAGGGCCCTTTCTGTCATTCAACATAGACTACTCTGTGAGAGAGAGGGGGGCATTCATTTCTGCTCCTTGTGCCACCCTGTGACAGACCTCTCCATTGTAGATTTTCTCTCCCACTGTTAAACTGGTTAGGTTGGTTTTTCCTTCCTGTTGCATGCACTCTTGAGGATGGGTGGGAGAGATGGGCCCCCATCTGCTGTCTGCAGTTTGCAGCCCAGAAGCCTTTCCACTGGGAAAGCCTTGGGGTGTGTTTTGTGCCACTTCCTCCCTGTTCACCTCCAAGCTTAGCTCTTGAAAAAAGAGCGGGCCAGGTGGCTCATGCCTATAACACCAGCACTTTGGGAGGCAGAGGCAAGAGGACTACCTGAGTCCAGGGGTTTGAGACCAGCCTGGGCCACTTGGTGAGACCTCATCTGTACAATAAATTAAAAACTTAGCTGGACATGGTGGCACATGCCTGTAGTTCCAGTTACTTGGAAGGCTGAGGTGGAAGGATAACCTGAACCCAGTTGGTGGAGGCTGCAATGGCCATGAACATACCACTGTACTCCAGCCTGGATGACAGAGTAAGACTTATACTAAAAAAAAAAAAAAAAAAAAGAAAAAGAAAAAGAAAAAAAGAGCAAGTTCTCTGCCATGGGGGATGGGGAGTGATCCAACTTGTGGGCACATGGGGCTGGGAGGTGATTCTTCCGATCTGGCAGGTGGGTTGGCCACCAGCTGCTGGCCATGGGCACCAGCTGAGTTCAATCTACAAGCGAGCTTTCCCTGCCTGAAAGCTGGCCAATGGGCTCTGTTGGCAAAAGGTGCACGCTCATCTGAGTGTGGGTTTTGTTCCCCTTTCCACTTGGGCTCTGGTCACCCACTACTGTGCCCTGTTCAGGACTCTTCCTGCATGGGACCAGTGATTCATGCACAGCTGGGAGAGTGGGAGCCAATATAACATGTCTTAGGATCACTCACCCCCTCTCCTTCACCGGGCAGGGCTTCAGTTCCTGTGCGAGCCTGGCACATAGTGAGGGATGGAACATCCAGGTTCCAGCTTCTACTGTCACTTCTGGTCTCTATGTGTTCTAAGAGATCTTTGCCTGGGTGCAGGGTGCCTCACTTGCTCAAAACTGTTCAGGGTGTCTCTGTCTGTCGTGGCTGAATCCCTACTCTCTGCCTTATTGGCGAGAGAAGTACCAATCTGCTGTTCCATGGCGGCTATCTTGGATCCTCCTATATTTGATATTTATAAGATTCCTCCTCATAGGCAGGATGCAGTGGCTCACACCTACAATCCCAGTGCTTTGAGAGATCAAGGTGGGAGGACTGCTTGAAGCCAGGAGCTTGAGACCAGCCTGGACAGTATAGTGAGACTCCACCTCTACAAAAAATTTAAAAATTAGTCCCAGCTACTCAGGCTGCTGAAGTGGGATTGCTTGAGCCCAGGAGTTTGACACTGCAGTGAGCTATGATCATGCCACTGTATTCCAGCCTGAGCAACACAGCAAGACTCTGTCAAAAAGAATGAAAAAGGAAGGAAGGAAAGAAGAAGGGAGGAGGAGAGAAGAAAAGGAAAAAGGCCAGGCACAATGGCTCATGCCTATAATTTTAGCACTTTGGGAAGCTGAAGCTAGAGGATTACTTAAGCCAGAAGTTCAAGACTAGCCTAGACAACATAGTGAGATCTCATCTCAACAAAAATTTTAAAACTTAGGTGAGCATGGTGGTACACACCTGTAGTCCCAGCTACTCAGGAGACTGAAGTGAAGGGATCATCTGAACCCTGGAAGTTGAGTCTATGGTGAGCCATGATTATGCCACTGTACTCCAGCCTGGGGGACAGAAACACTGACTCAAAAAAAAAAAATTGATAAATATGTGATGACCTTGTTTCTTGGCTGGAGATGAACCACAGTTATGTCTATTTACCATGAGCATTGTGAACTATTACAGGCCTTTGGACTAAGGCAGGGGACACCAAAGATAAAGGAGCATGTTGCGGGCACAAAAGAGATGGAGGAACATGTCCAACATAAGACTTTTGTGAGAGCAAGGAATTAGAAGCAATGAGCCAAGCGTGGTGGTTCATACCTGTAATTCCAGCACTTTGGGAGGCGGAGGTGAGAGGACTCCTGAGCCCAGGAGTTCAAGACCAGCCTGGGCAACACAGTGAAACCTAATCTCTACAAAAAAGAGGAAAACCAGCCAGGCACGGCAATGCTTGCCTATCCCAGCTGCTCGGGATGCTGAAGTGGAAGGACCATCTGAGCCCGGGAGGTTGAGGCTACCATGAGTCATGATCATCGTGATCATGCCACTGCACTACAGACTAGGCGACAGAGTGTGACCCCACTCCAAAAAAAAAAAAAGAAGGAGGAGGAGGAGGAGAAGAAAGAAAGAAAGAAAGAAATTAGAAGCAACGTAATGGTCATTGAGAGGGAAACAGTTAAATTTAAAAAGAGGAAGTGGAGCTACATGCACTGATAATAAGAGACCTCCCAAGACATATTAAGCAGAAAAACATTTTGTAGAAATGCAGAATATCTTACTGGTAAAAAAACAAACAAAACTAAACTAAAACTAAAATTGAGCCACACAGGAGCACACAGACAACATGTTTGTGCATAGAAAAAGGTCAGGAGATATACAGTTATACCAAACTGCAAGTGGTCACTCAGGGAAATAGGTTTGGGGTGCGAGTGTGTGAAGGAAGAGGAATCTTTGCCTTCAAATATGTATATGTTGCCTGATTTTTTTATGATAAGCCCTGAATGGTTTTAACAAAAAGAATAAAGGAGAAAGAAAAAAAAAAAGTAAAGAAAAAAGATACATGCAAAAAGCTACATAAATTTTGAGACATTGAGGTAGGAGGATTGCTTGAGTTCAAGCCCAGCCTGGATAAGATAGCAAGACCCCATCTCTTAGAAAAGAAAGAAAGAAAGAAGGAAAGGGAATGAAAGAACTAAAGAAATTTGCAAAGGGAGATGGGCACGGTAGCTGATGCACATAATCCCAACAATTTGGGAGGCCAAGGCAGGAGGATTGCTTGAGGCCAAGAGTTCAAGACCAGCCTGGGGAACACAGAAAGACCCTACATCTAAAGAAGGAAGGAAGGAATGGAAGGAAGGAAAGAAGGAAGAAGGAAGGAAGGGAGGAAGGGAGGGAGGAAGAGAGAAATTTGCAAAGGGAGACAGTTTAGAAAAGTTTTGGTTTCACAGTGAGACCAAGGCTAACACAGACCTAAAACTAAGGAGTAGCTCTTGTCCAGTCCAGCACATATTCTCATTGGGGATATTACTTGATTTCTTGTTAACTGACTAAATAAGACAAAAGACTTCGAGGGCCCTAAAACTCATTCTTTCTCTTCGACCGAAGTTACAAGCTGTGGGAGAGAACCTATAACTCCATTGCTCAGACCAAGCCAAATTCGCAGAAAGGAGGTTTTCCATTGTCTGCATTTACCACTAGACATCTTTCCATCATCACATCATCATCCTCCTCATCATCCCCGTCATCACATAGTTGTTAACAATTATTGAATGTTCACTATGTGTTAAGGACTGCATGAAGTGCTTCACATTCACCCAATCGGTTCCAAATCTTCCAAGGCATGAGTCTACAGGGGGAAGAAATGTTTTAAAGGATGAATCCTAAGAAACAATCTTCAGAAAGTAGCAGATGGAGGAAGAAGGAAAAAGCCCCCTCCTCTTCCTTCTCTTGCTAAACGATAATATTTTTACTCCTCGCAGATGGTGCCTCCCTGGAAGATCTTCAGCGGCAGCAAAGATGGATTCCACGGGACTGCCTGGGGCTTTTCACAGCACCTGTGCTCTGCCACACCTTTCACTTTCTGACCCTCCTGGAATGGATGGCTTGGAGCACGTCCAGATATCAAGGCAGAACACGTGAGACAAGCTGGAGAGGGAATGAAGGGGGAGTATCACCAGGTAAGAGAGGAAAGGGAGGGGAGGGGAGGGAGAGGGAGAGGAAGAGAGTCGGAGGGGGCAGGAGGAAAGAGGGAGCGGGAAGGGATGGATTTTTAGTCTCCCACACAAAATAGCACCCTATGCAACAGACAAACTATGTCTGGAATTTCCTGCCTGCTGAGCAACACTATTGAACCCAGATGCAGCGTTCAAGTTCATGTTCAGTCACACATACCCAGCCAGAGCTCTTCACTGAACTTTAAAAGACACAAGTCTATTATCAGTTTTAAAAGTCTTTCTGGTGGTAATTTTTTCCCCTACGTGCATAAAATTCCTCTATTTCAGAAGATTCTCAAAGCTATGGGGGAAATTCAAAAGCATGTTCTACTTACCAAGGGGTACACCCCGGAGCTTTCCTTCTTCTGAAACAAAATGTCTTCTGTGGTGGTGGACACCAATGACTCCCCGGAGTCCCCTGCTTTGGCCTGGAATTCTCTTCCGTTTTCTTCAAGGAAGGGTGACGCTCCCTCTTCTTGTCTCCCCTCTTCCTTTTCGGGTCTCAGCCCTCCTCTTTCTTGTCCCAGTTCATCTTGGAGCATCTGGTAGATTTTCTCCTCAAGTTCACTAGAGGGCTGCGTTTCCGGGGAACTAAACTGCTCTTCATCAGAACTGATTTGATCCACATCAAGTTCAATTTGTGAGATCAGGGTTCTTGTTTCAGAATCCTCTGATTGTAATGAGTGCGTTGACTCACTACCTCTGGGGGTTTCCTTTTAAAAAGAAATAAAAGATCATGATTCCAAATACAGTCAGTAAAGCTTGTCACATCCTCACTTATTACCCTTTGTTGTTTCTAATCAGCCAGACTTGGTGTTAGCCTCATCTTGGAATTGTGAAATTTTTTTTTTTTTTTTCCAAAAACAGGCCGAGGCACGGTGGCTCACGCCTGTAATCCCAGCACTTTGGGAAGTGGAGGTGAGAGAACTGCCTGAGCTCGGGGATTCAAGACCAGCTTGGGCAAACTGGTGGGCTCTCATCTCTACAATAAATCGAAAAAATAAGCTGGGCATGATGGCATGTGCCTGTGGCTCCAGCTACTTGAAGGGCTAAGGTGGAAAAATCATCTGAGCCCAGCAGGTTGAGGTAGCAGTGGCTGTGAGCATGCCACTGCACTCTAGCCTGGGCAACAGAGACTGTGACTCAAAAACATTTTTAAAAGCTGAGACATTTTTGTACTTAAATAATGAAGCATGGGTGTGCTCAAGTTTATTCTTAACATACCAATAGACCCACAACAGCAAAATCATTCTTCTAAGTGGCACTGGTGATCTCCAGAAGACTAACTAGTCACAGAGTTCCTTATGAGCCAGAGCTGAGTTCCCCTATTGGGAGCAGTCTGTGGGAAGCCTACACTATTACTTAGATTTTGTTCTACAGCAAGCACATTTCAGCTAACCCCTACCAGCCCTTGAAAAGCCAACTATAGCCTGGCACACATGTAATCCAAGCACTTTGAGAGGCTGAGGTGGGAGGCTCACTTGAGTCCAAGAGTTTGAGACCAGTCTGGGCAACATAGTGACACCTCATCTCTACAAAAAAATTAAAAACTTAGCCAGGCATGGTGGCGTGGGGCTGTAGTACCAGCTACTCAGAAGGCTGAGGAGGGAGGATCACCTGAGCCGGGAAGGTAGAGACTGCGGTGAGCCGTAAGAGTATCACTACACTTCAGTCTGGGTGATAGAGTGAGACTGCAACTGAAAAAAAAAATAAAGGCTGGGTGGGGTGGCTCATGCCTGTAGTCCCACACTTTGGGAAGCAGAGGCGAAAAGATTGCCTGAGTTCAGGGATTCAAGACCAGCCTGGGCAACTTGATGAGACCTCATCTCTACAATAAATTTAAAAATTAGCCAGGCGTAGTGATACGTGCTGTGGTTCCAGCTACTTGGAAGCCTGAGGCGGAAGGATCGCCTGAGCCCAGCAGGTCGAGGCTGTGGTGGCTGTGAGCATGCCACTGCACTCCAGCCTGGGCAACAGAGTGAGACTCCAACCCAAAAAAACAAAAAAACTTTAAAATAACAATAATAATTTAAGTAAATAAATAAAGTCAGTTATGGCACACATCACTTCCAGGAAGCTTTCCCTGACCATCCTCCAAACTGGGTTAAGTAGCCTGTTTCATCTCCTGTGCACCTTCCAATCACTGCACTTTGCATGTTTTGTAATGTTTGGTTATGGGTCTGCCTCCCTACGTTCCTGAGAGCTCCTTAGAAGTATGGAGTGTGTCTTACTCAGTTTTGTATTCCCACCGCCTGGCCTATAGGAAGCCCTCTGTGAATGATCCTGAACAAATGGATGAATGAATTTTAATAATTACTTACCAGGAAAGTTTCTGCCAGGGATAACTGGGAACCAGTAAGTCTCTCCAAACTGACAACTTCTTGGTCCTCTGCTGCGGTTACCTCTTGCACTCCTGAAGCCTCCTCCTGGGCTGCTCCAGCCTTTGTCTCAGTTTCCTCCATGACAGTTTCATCCCCCTCCCAAGCATCTCTCTGTTCTAATGCGGCCTCTTCTTCTGATTCCTGTTGCATATTTTCGACTTCTTCATAATATGAATTATAGTCTTCAAATTCTTCTTCTTCCATTTCTGCTTCTTCATCTTCTCCTGTTTCTTCTACAGAGGTTTCTTCTGTATCTGACATTCTTCCCTGTAGAGTTTCTTCTAGAGAAGGTTTGACCATAATAATCAGCAGACCCTCATTTCCCATGCGGATTTCTTGGTGCACTAAGCCACCCATGAAATGTGCAATGCCAACCACAGTTCCTTTCTACAGGCATACAAAGAATGTCGTGTTCATGGAAATCCTAAAATATATGTGTTTGTGGCCCAAATCTTAAATATGTTGATCCCAGGGTCTTTCAACTTTCTAGGAATAAATAATCTAAGAGCTTTCTAACTCACCATAAATATATTCATCTTCCCACAGACAGTAAAATGCATAACCCAGGTATTAGCAACAACCCTCACAATAGGAAAGAGAAGAAATGACATACCTCAGTGGTTAAAAACACAGGCTTTGCAGTCAGCCTGTCCTAGTACTGAATGCCATTTCCACTACTCCCTTGCTCTGTGACCTTGAGAGAGTCACTTATCTCTCAGAGTCTACAGCTGTTCACAGGCAAAAATTTTTTTAAAATCCTAAATTCTAGGGCTGTTGTGAAGATTAGACAACATATGTAAAATGCTCAACACACTTCTAGCACATAGTACTTTAAAAAGTTGTAATAGTTGTTATTATGGAGATAAAAGCAACCCTATTTTGCAAAGAAATTAAGTTTAAAAGGCTTCTGATATATTCTGTCATTTTCTTACAACGACCAAGAATTTGAACTAAGAAAATAACAAGGATGAATACTTTATCTCTGAAAAGTTGGACCCAGAACAAAACCCCCAAATTTTCAGTGACATTAGAATAAAAGGCCGGGTGCAGTAGTTCACACCTATAATCCCAGTGCTTTGGAAGGCTGAGGTAGAAGGATCACTTGAGGCCAGGAGTTCGAGACCAGCCTGGACAACACAAACCTCCACCTCTACACAAAAAAATTTAGTGGTTTGTTTTTGTTTTGTTTTTGTTTTTGTTTTTTGGGTTTTTTTTAGTTAGAGTCTCACTCTGTCACCCAGACTGGAGTGCAGTGGCCGCTCCTGGTCACTGCAGCCTCGACCTGCTGGGCTCCGGCGATCCTTCCGCCTCAGCCTTCCGAGTAGCTGGAATTACAGGCATGTGCTACCACGCCTGGCTGATTTTTTTGATTTATTGTAGAGATGAGGTCTCGCCAAGTTGTCCAGGCGGGTCTCGAACCCGCGGGCTCAGGCAATCCACTCACCTCAGCCTCCCAAAGCACAGGATTACAGGCTGAGCCACCGAGCCCGGCTGTTTTGTTTTTGAGTCAAGGTCTCACTCTGTCGCCCAGGTTGGAGTACAGTAGCATGACCATGGTTCACTGCAGCCTCACCCTCCTTCCCAGGATCAGGCGATCCTTCCACTTCAGCCTTCCAAGTAGCTGGGATTATGGACACTCACCACCATGCCTAGCTAATTTTTTGTAATGTTTGGTTATGGGTCTGCCTCCCTACGTTCCTGAGAGCTCCTTAGAAGAATGGAGTGTGTCTTACTCAGTTTTGTATTCCCACAGCCTGGCCTATGGGAAGCCCTCTTTGTGTTTTGTAGAGGTGAGGTCTCACCATATTGCCAACGCTGGTCTTGAACTCCTGGGCTCAAGCAATCCTCTTGCCTCAGTCTCCCAAAGTAAAAATTTTAAAAATTAGCCGGTTGTGGTGGTGCACACCTGTCAGCTTCTCAGGAGGCCGAGGCGGGAGGATCTCTTGAGCCCAGGAGTTCAAGGCTGCGGTGAGCTATGATCTCACCACTGCACTTCAGTCTGGGCGACAGAGTGAGATCCCGACTAGAAATAATAACAACAACAATAATAATAATAATGACTAAGAAGCTCTGAGAAGTGAAGTGGCTTATTCAAGATGACACCGCTGTGACTCAAGTCCAGGGCTCTTTCCATCGAGCCTCTTCCGACACGTCTACACTACCGGCGCATCGTGTCTCCCCGGGTTTGATGCCCAGGGGGTCGCGGGGGCTTAGGGTGGGGTGGTAACTGTGTGTCTCTGCGAGGAGCATGAAGCCCAGGTGCGGTTTCCTCCTCCGACTCAGGCCTCCCTGGGGCCCCAGGCCCGGCACAGCCCGAGTGGGGTGAGCATCCCCCAAAGGGCACCAGGCCCCGCCAGGCCCGGGACCCCCATCCGGGCCCCGTGGCCTCCGCCAAGGACTTACAGAGAGCGGCCAGCCCGGTCCTCAAAAAGCCGGGTCGTCCGGCCACCTGGACCCTGCAGCCACTTCCTGAGGCTCCAGCAGCCGCTGCCTTCCTCTCCACAAACTGCCTAGTTACGGTTGCCACCCAAACTCCGTCCCCATGGAAACCGCCACCTGGGGGCGACGGGCCGGGCCGTAAAGCTACAGGGCCGGACAGTGGTCACGTGCCCAGAAAGCGGTCGTGAGCGTGGCCCGCACGCCCCCTGCCGGTCACGGAGATGGAAGGTGGCCGGTGAAATTGACTTTCCTCATCTTACTCTTATGTTTTCCTCTTCTCACACCACTTCCCACCCCCCTCTCCCCTTGGTGCCATCCTCTAAGAAGCGGCAGTGGCCAATAAATCTTTTCTTTTTCTTTGAGTTGGAGTCTCACTGTGTCACCTACCTGGAGTGCAGTGGCACAAGCGATCTGCCTGCCTCTACCTCCCAGTAGCTGAGACTACAGGTGCACTCCTCCACACATAATTTTTTATTTTGTTTTGTAGAGACGAGGTCTGGCTAGGTTGCCTAGGATGGTCTCGAACTCCTGGGCTCAGACACTCCTCTCGTCTTGGCCTCCCAAAGTGCTGGGATCCCCAAGTGGTTTGAGACACTGTACCGGGCTGATACTTTGAATTTCCAAAGTCTTGAACTCCTCTTTTCCAAAAGCAAATGAAATATCCAGGTCTCATGGATGGAACCTACTTCTGTCTTGCCAACTTCCTGACCTATGCACCATATGCTGTATAGAGAATTTTAGCTAGTTTGGATTAAATAGTACATAGGTTACATTATCTTGCTGTATCATAAAGCATTTCTGCAAAAACAATTTGGTTAAATTTATTAGGATTATTCCATATAAAAAAAAATACCCTCAGGCTGGGCATGGTGGCTCACACCTGTAATCCCAGCACTTTGGGAGGCCAAGGTGGGAGCACTGCTTGAGTCTGGGAGTTCAAGACCAGATCTTGTCTCTACAAAATTTTTCTTAAAAATTAGCCTGGCATGGCGACATGCTCCTGTAGTCCAAGCTACTAGGGAGGCTGAGGCAGAAGGATCACCTGAGCCCAGGAGGTTGAGGCTGCAGTGAGCCATGATCATGGCACTGCACTCCAGCCTAGCTGATAGAGTAAGTCCCTGATGGGAAAAAAAAACAACCTTTGGCTAGAATCTCACAGAAGCTGGCAACAGGTTTCCACAGTGAGGCCTGCAGGACACTAGCCAGAGGCACCAATGCAGAAGACTCTTCGCTGCTATCATTTTAGGAGAATGTGAATGATTTTCCCCACCCCCACCCCCATGCCCTAATGATGGTAAGCTGATTAATATGCATACATCTCAAAATAAAAAAGAAAGGATAAGCTGCATGGTGCAAGCTGTGTTTATTATAGTCTGGGACTTATAAAAAGAGACTAGAAAACACTTGGACTTAGACCACACAATTTCAACAGCAAACATTGATAAACACAGCATGTCTGGCTACGGGAGAACACGTGTGGCTGTATGGCTGGAAGACACGGTTTGAGGGAAGATGCTCGGCAGGAGGGCTTTAGAGCTGAGCGTGAGAACCATGGCTGGAAGCACACGCAGTACTGACTCCCGCAGGGCAAGCTGGCATCTGTATCTAACTCGAGCAAATCCAATTCCAACGAACACAGCCTTGCTCAGCGAATGTGCCAGGCCCTCTCGGAAACAGAAAGTGGTGTGTGAGATCTGGGGGAAATAAACAAGGTGATACCTGAACAGAGGAAAAAATTCAGACACAGCATCGTGGGAATCACTGAGACCCATCTCACCATCTTAAAAGAGAGAGAATAAAAGGAAGAAGGAATCAGCACTTTCAAGAGGTCACATCTGCAAACACTTCATTCCCCTCAGCACTGCTGAGTACACTGGAGCAGCTTACAGAAGAATGCTCATCTCTGGGTGGGGCTAGGAGGTTCAATGACAGAAGGTCCAATTAGAAGTGAATTTGCAGGGATTTTTATGCCAGAAGTAAAGGGAGCTTGCTGCCCTGTGGTGGGTTCCAGAAGAGGAAGCGGACACCACCCTGGGCAGCCTAGGAAGCCCTTGGCTTTCTCTGGTTTCCACAGGGAGCTCCTGCAGCCTTAGGCCCCGCTGCTGAGGATGTCAGAACTATTCAGCAAGTCGCTATCCACAGCAGTGATGCCTCAATGCAAAGAAAGATGTTGGTCAAATCTTGACATCAGCACAATTGCTGGGTTTGCCCAATGCCCTATGAGGATGTTCTGACCCCACCTGAGCTTTGGTTTGAGATGTTCATAAGAAATTCCGTTGGGGTGATAACATGGTCATACCAGCACTGTAAAACTGTGTTTATCTGAAGGAAAGAAAAAAACCTAAAAAAATAGTCACATCAGCACCTGCCAGAATAACTCCCACCCACTTGCCCACAGTCCAGAGAATTCCTGTTTAGGGCCACGGCCTAATTTGTGAAAGATGCTAAGCACAAATCAGGTTGTTAACAATGCCTTAATCCAGAGAGAACATACGGGGAGGCATCCCCACCGCCTTCAGCCTCGTCCAGATCCTTATGCTTCAGGGAGAGAAGAGAATGACGAAATCCCCACAGACCCAAGTCCAGGACAGGGAAGATGCTTTCCTGGCATGTTCCCCAGGGACAATCATCTTTGCAGAGGAATAATGTTGCAGCTGGAAGAAAAGAAAAGGAATGGCGTAAGGTTGGAGGCTCCACTCAGGAAGCTCAGAAGTGGACCCTTCTGAGCTTTCACTTACATTCATTCATTCTTTTAAGGCAAATGCCCAGTTAATGAAAGAACCAGAGAGACCCTTGGAAAAAGACACCAGGGCTCCCACCACCCCCCGTACCTGTAGTCTCCTTCCTACCACAAGTATTTATTACCACTTTCAATGTCTTCTGGGAGTCCCATCATCCCCCAATGTCCTCCTGGCCTCCCAAATGTCCTCTCGGCCTCTTCCCAGCCTCCCCCAATGTCCTCCTGGCCTTCCCCTCAGCCTCGGGTCTAACGCTCAGATGGTGCCCCAGTGTAGATGAACAAAAACCAATCCTTTACCCCAGCAGTCCTTTTCCTGCCCAGCGAGTTGGAACAAGTTTAAGCTGGTGTTTCTCTCCACTCCGGATCACCGTCACATTCAGGGGCTTCTGAAAGGAAAATAAGTTCATTTCATGTTCACACTCGTTCATACTCAGAGATTCAGGTTAAAATGCTGAGACAGCTTGTCAGCCACTGACACGGTAAGGATTTTTACTTTATGTCCTGCAGTTGGTGAGAACATGGGGGATGCATTCTTGGCACAGCCAGGGGTGCTGCAAATCAGTACCATCTTCCCCACCAAAAATCTTTTTTTCTCTCTCTCTTTTTTTCTGAGTTGGAGTCTCATTTTATTGCCCAGGCTGGAGTGTAGGGGCTCAACCACAGCTTACCACAGCCTCAACCTCCCAGGCTCAGGCGATCCTACCGCCTCAGACTCCCCAGTAGCCAGGACTATAGGTGTACACCACCACACCCAGCTAATTTTTAAATTTTTTTTTGCAGAGACAAGGTCTTGCTATATTGCCTAGGCTAGACTTGAACTCCTAGGCTCAAGCAATCCTCCTGCCTCAGCCTCCCAAAGTGCTGGGATTATAGGCATGAGGCATCATGCCTAGCCCAAATTCTTTAAAAGGTACATACGAGGTACATTTGACAAAAGTACAACATGACATAAAAATGAAGCGTTAATTCCAGGACTGTTTACAAATTCAAAAACCAAAAACACAAGAAATATGCATCCACAGGCATTGCTCAAAAATAGTACAGCAAATGACATGCTTTAATAAAAAAAAAAACCCCAGCAAAGTATAAACCTCTTTGATCATATTTTCTTTTTTTTTTTCTTTTGAATTGGAATATCACTCTGTCACCCAGGCTGGAGTGCAGTGGCACACTCACAGCCACCGTAGGCTCGACCTGCTGGACTCAGGCAATCCTTCCGTCTCATCCTTCCAAGCAGCTGGAACTACAGGCACACGCCACCATGCCCGGCTAACTTTATTTATTTATTGTAGAGATGAGGTCTCGTCAAGTTGCCCAGGCTGGTCTCGAATTCATGGGATTATAGGCATGAGCCACTGCATCTGGCCCATATTTCCTAAAAAAACATGTGTTGCTTTGTACTTACAAAGTGTTCTGGAAGAATATACCAAAAAAAAAAATTTAAGGACTCATTGCCTAGAATAAGAAAAAAGGAAGATGTTTATTTTTATATATTTCTAGATCATTAATTTTCTAACCATGTGTCTGTAATACTTTCTGTAATTAAAAAAATTAGGCCGGGTTTGGTGGCTCAGCCTGTAATCCCAGCACTTCGGGAGGCCGAGGCGAGTGGACTGCCTGAGCCCGTGGGTTCGAGACCCACCTGGGCAACTTGGCAAGACCTCGTTTCTACAATAAATCAAAAATTAACCGGGCATGGTAGCGTGTGCCTGTAGTTCCGGCTACTTGGAAGGCTGAGGCAGAAGGATCACCGGAGCCCAGCAGGTTGAGGCTGTGGTGGCTGGGAGCGTGCCACTGCACTCCAGTCTAGGCAACAGAGTGAGACTCCAGCTCAAAAAAAAAAAAATTTTAAGTGGAGGAGCACACACTAAAGAAAATTACAAATTCAAACAAGATGCCATCAAAATCCAAAACATAATTTATGCATCAAAAGACACCATTAACAGAGTGAAAAGGCAACCTGCATAATGGGAGAAAATATCCGTAAGTCATATATCTAATAAGAGGTTAATATTCAGAATATATAAAGAACTCTTACACTTCAACAACAAAAAAAATCAATAACTTGATAAGAAAATGAGCAAAGGACCTGAATAGACATTTCTCCAAAGACAGAAAAGTGATCAAAAAGCATACAAAAGATGCTCCGCAGCACTAATTGCAGAAATAGAAATCAAAACAACAATAAGATGCCACTACACACGGTCAGGATGGCTGTGATCAAAAGACAGAAAACAGAAGTGATGACAACGATGTGGGGAAGCTTAATCCCCTGGCATTGCTGGTGGGGCTGGAATGGCGCAGCAGCTGTGGAAAACAGTATGACCGGCCCTGCAACACTTCAACAAAAATGTGGAAGCAATGTGTGTGTCCTGATGAATGGATAAACGTAATATGGTCATTACCTACGGTAGAATATTATTCAACCTTTAAAAGGAAGGACTTTGGGAAGCCGAGGCAAGAGGACTACCTGAGCCCAGGGATTTGGGACCAGCCTGGGCAACTTGGTGAGACTTTGTCTCTACAACAGATCAAAAAGTTAGCTGGGCGTGGTAGTGTGCTCCTGTAGTTCTAGCTACATGGAAGGATCACCTGAGCTCAGTAGGTCGACCCTGGAGTGGCTGTGAGCATGTCACTGCACTCTAGCCTGGGTGACCGAGTGAGACACCAACTCAAAAAAAAAAGAAGGAAGTCCTGACATATGCTGAAACATGGATGAACCTTGAAGACATTATGTTAAGTGAAATAAGTCAGACACGAAAATCATACAGTACATACAATTCCACCTGTGAGGTACTTAGAATAGTCAAATTCATAGCGACAATGGGGGCTGGGATTTGGGGCATGATACAAGGTTTCAGTTTGGGAGGGTGAATAGGTTCCTGAGAAGGTGGCCATGTTTGCAGAACAATGGCCACTAAACTGTACACCTTAACATGATTAAAATGATAAATTTTATGTCTACTTCACTACAAAAAGTTATGGCACATATACCAATGTAATCTCAATCTGAAAAAATAAAGCAAAGAGAAACCCCAACAAGATGCCATTTTCCACCTAGACAGTTAAAGAATAAAAGACTAACAATAACACAGTTGGGAGTGATAAAAACATAAGGACCCACATACACTATTCGAAAGAATACTAACTAGTGCAAGCTTTCTGGAGGATACCGTGGTAATATCCATCAAATCTGTAAATGTGCATTGCATTAACCCAGTAATTCCATGTTTAGAAATATGACAGCAGTGATCTCACAGGCAAGGATACTCACTACAGCACTATTTGCAATGGCCTGCTTAAATGTCCAGTATAGGGAGGCTGGTTAAATAAAAAATGGTGAGCCGGGCACGGTGGCTCACACCTGTAATCCCAGCACTTTGGGAGGTGGAGGCAAGAGGATTGCTTGAACCCAGAGGTTTGAGACCAACCTGGGCAACACGGCAAGACCTCGTTTTTACAGGAAATCAAAAAATTAGCCAGGCATGGTGGCGCATGTCTATAGTTCCAGCTACTTGGGAAGGCTGAGGTGGAAGGAACGCCTGAGCCCAGCAGGTCAAGGCTGTGGTGGCCATGAGCGTGCTGCTGCACTCCAGCCTGGGTGACAGAGTGAGACTCCTACTCAAAAAAAAAAAAAAAAAAGAAAATATATATGTACCAACAGAACTCCCTTAGGGGGGATCCAGAGTAGGGTGTAGAGCAGGCTTTGTGTCACCTTTGTCAAAAACCAACTGCTGGCCGGGCACAGTGGCTCACACCTATAATCCCAGAACTTTGGGAGGCCGAGGTGAGAGGACTGCCTGAGTCCATGGGTTTGAGAACAGCTTGGGCAACTTGGCAAGACCTCATCTCTACAATAAAGCAAGAAAAATGAGCTGAGCATGGTGGCGCATACCTGTAGCTCCAGCTACTTTGAAGGCTGAGGCAAAAGGATCGCCTGAGTCCAGGAGGTCAAGGCTGTGGTGGCTGTGAGCATGCCACTGCACTCCAGCCTGGGCAATAGAGATGCCAATTCAAAAAAAAAGCAACTGCTGCAGACATAGGCATCCACCCCCAGAGCATATGTGAGGGCTACGCTCAGAGGCCATCCTTGACATGATCCATCAGGTTAAGGCTCACCTATTTTTTTTTTTTTTTTTTTGAGTCAGAATCTCACTTTGTCACCCAGGCTGGAGGGCAGTGAAATAGTCACCACCCACTGCAGCCTTGACCTCCTGGACTCAAGTGATCCTTCCACCTCAGCCTCCCGAGTAGCTGGGACTACAGGTACTTGCCACCACATCTGGCTAACTTTTATTTTTTGTAGAGACTTGTCTATACTAGCGACCACTAGGCTGTGTTGCCCAGGTTGGTCTCAAACTCCTGGGCTCAAGCAATCTGCCCACCTCAACCTCCCAAAGTGCTGGGATTACAGGCATGAGCCACCATACCTAAAAGTCTGTCTATTTTATGTCCTAAACGTCTCTCTGATTTTCCCACTTCATTCACCTCCAATACATTGGTCAAAGCCTCCATCCTCTCTTGACCGGACACTGACACTCTCACCCCTCCAATCTGCTCTCCATCTAGCAGCAGGAGAAATCTTTTCAAGACACAAAGCTTCTTCCACTTGTCACTCCTGGCTTGGAAGTATGCCATGGCTCCTGACTGCTCCTCAGGAAACGATAACAAGATCTGTACCAGCGACCAAGGCCTGGCATTGTGAGGACCGGGCCCTGCCTATCTCTCAGTCGTACCTCCCCCGCTTCTCTCCACCAAACCTTGCTCTGGGCTCCAGCCAACCTTCTTTGGGCTCTTTGGTTCTCCCACTTTGGGGCCTATGAAGCTGCTTTAAAGGCTCTTCTCCCTTCCAGCCTCCCCCCTAGAAAAACTTCTATACACGTCTAAGGGTCATTTCCTCTCCTTCAAGCCCAAACTAAATCAGGACCCCATTATTTACTCTCTGAGCTCCCTTATAGTTTTCCTTCACAACAATTATCAGACTTGTGATTATTTGATTAATGTCTGTTGCCCCCATCAAAGCACTCCCAAGGCAAGGCCCCTGTTTGTCTGTTTTGTTCCTTGCTACAGACCCAGGATGCAAGCATACACAGCAGAAGGCACTAAGGGAGGGGAAGATCAGACTTTTGTTTTTTAATATTTTACACTATGTAACTTTTTTTAGGGTAAATGCATTATTTTTATTATTAAGACATAATTCACATACAATAAAATTCACCATTTAAGGCCGGGCATGGTGGCTCACACCTATAATCCCAGCACTTTGGGAGGCCACAGTGGGAGGATAGCTTGAGCCCAGGAGTTTCAGACTAGCCTGGGCAACATAATGAGACTAGAGAGGGAGGAAAAAATATATTAAAAAATTAGCCAGGCGCAGTGGTGCGTGTCTACAGTCCCAGCTACTCAGGAAGCTGAGGCAGAAGGATCACCTGAGCCCAGGAGGTCGAAGCTGCAGTGAGTCGCGATTGTGCCACTACACTCCAGCCCGGGCAAGAGAGTAAGACCCCAACTCAAAAAGAAAAGAAAAGAAATAGAGATTTGCTGGGTGCAGTGGCTCACACCTGTAATCCCAGCACTTTGGGAGGCGGAGGCAAGAGGATTGCCTGAGTCCAGGGGTTTGAGACCAGCCTGAGCAACTTGGCAAGACCTTGTCTCTGCAGTAAATCAACAAAAATTAGCTGAGCATTGTGGTGTGTGCTTGTGGTTCCAGTTACTTGGAAGGCTGAGGCGGAAGGATCACCTGAGCACAGCAGGTCGAAGCTGCAGCGGCTGTGAGTGTGCCACTACACTCCAGTCTGGGTGACAGAGTGAGACTCAAACTCAAAAAGAAAAAAAAAAAAAAAAAAAAGAAACAGAGATTTATCTACAAGTGCTAAACTCCATAAAAGTGGAAACTACCTAACTGTGTCACAAGAGAATGCTGTGTTCTGTGTTTTCTTTCTTTTTTTTTTTGGAGTCTCACTCCATCGCCCAGACTGGAGTGCAGTGGCACGCTCCCAGCCACTGTGTTTTCTTTAAATTCACAAAACAGACAACAGAAGCCCTGATCTGCGATTCTCAAGCTGGGCTCTGGTTCCAGGAGGATCCCCAGGTCCCCCGAGGGGATGAGGTTGGGGCCAGGCAGGCTTTAACCTCATGACACACAGCCTACTTCACCCACCCACCCCCAGTCTATGCATGTAGCTCAGCTTTTATCTGTCTGATATTTTGGAATTCCCCATGAAATTTTACATGAAGAAAAGGTTTGTTTTGCTTAAAAATGTTGAATAACTAACTTCTGTAAAGGATTTACAGACTTACAAAGAAGTTGAGAATATATTTAACTAGAAAAGGCAGATTAAAATTCTAGATGGAGCCGGGCTCGGTGGCTCAGCCTGTAATCCCGCGCCTTGGGAGGCTGAGGTGAGTGGATTGCCTGAGCCCGCGGGTTCGAGACCCGCCTGGGCAGGCGAAACCTCATCTCTACAATAAATCAAAAAAATTAGCCGG
>CAUYQG010191315.1:0-11719 GCA_963574415.1 Tarsius wallacei
CGCCCGGCTGATTTTTTGATTTATTGTAGAGATGAGGTCTCGCTTGCCCAGGCAGGTCTCGAACCCGCGGGCTCAGGCAATCCACTCACCTCAGCCTCCCAAAGGCGCGGGATTACAGGCTGAGCCACCGAGCCCGGCTGATTGTTGCTTTTCAAAGCCACTCTGATATGGAGACATTTATTATGCAGCAATAGACCATCAGAACATGTATTTTTCTAGACCTTAACCAAAAGTTAAGTGAAAGTATCTTTCTTTTTTATTTTCTTTTTATTTCTTTTAAATTTAATTTTAAAGATGTAGAGTACAATTCAGGATTAGGTACACAAGAAGTCATCATACAGGTGAAGTTTAGTCCTTCCTTTGGTCTCGACTTCGCTTTGTTTGGGATTAGGTATACTTGTTGATGCTTTGTTTCTGCCCCTGGCCCCCTGGCAATGTCCCGCTACTTCCAATCCTTTTCTTATAGGATTATGATAAATATTAGGGTCCACTTATGAGTGAGAGCATGTGATACTTGGTTATTTGTTTCTGTGATAGATCACTGAGTATGATAGACTCTAAATCCATCCAAGTTGCTGCAAAGTCCATAATTTTGTCCTTCTTTATGACTGTGAAATATTTCATCATGTATATGTACTTTTAAAAAAAATTCAGTCCACTTTTGATAAGCAGCACAGTTGGTTGCATGCTTTTGCTATTATGAATAGTGCCACCATAAATGTGCAGGTGCAGGTGTCTTCTTTGTAGAATGATTTGTGTTCCTGGACATATTCCCCAAAGACGGATTGCTGGGTCGTATGGAAGGCTGATTTTTAGATCTTTTAGAAATCTCCGCACTGTTTACCACAGAGGTTGTAGAGAAATTTGAATAGGTAACAAATTCCTGATCAAAATCCCAAAAGCTCATGTCATAAGAGATAAGATAGACAAGTGGGACTTCAACAAACTGAAAAGCTTATTCAAAGCAAAACAAATCATCAAGGGAGTAGGGAGGCAGCTCACAGAATGGGAAGAATATTTGCCAACTGTGTATCTTGCAAAGGCCTAATATCCAGAACCTACAAATAACTCAAACGTGCTGAAAGGAAAAAAAAAAAAAAACCAAACAGCTCCATTAAGAAGTGGGCAAAAGATATGAATAGACACTTTTCAAAAAAAGACAGACAAGCAGGCAAGAGAGACATGAAAATTGCTCAGCCTCACTAATCATAAAAAAATGCAAATTAAAACCACATTGAGATACCACCTAACTCCAGTTAGGTGGGCAAAAAAAAAAAAAAAACAGATGCTGGAGAGGATATAGGGAAAGGGAAATTCTTCTACACTGTTGGTGGAAGTGTAAATTAGTACAACTATGTGAAAGTATCTTTCAGTGAACTATTCTACACTTCTTCTCAGTACCAATAAACAGTGAACAGTCCCAAGAGAAATTCACAGAGATGATGAATATTTCTTTCTTTAATAATAGCTATCAATTTTATTGATACTCAGGGATTCCAAGGAAAATGCATGTCCAACAACTATGTGAATTGTCAGAATCAATGCGCGTTGGGTAAAAGAAAATTCAGTTGAAGGAATACACAATCTCCTATAGGTTGTCAAATTAATCAAGATAGTTTACAGTCTGAGTGAATTTTAAAATTTAAATATAATGACACTTTATGTCTGGCCAAGATGAGTCACAGAGACTAGATTATACCTCCTGCCTGAAACAACCAAACCAAAATAAACAAGCAAAAAAAAAAAAAAAGGAAGAAAGAAAATACATGGAACAATGACCTTCAAGCTACCCAAAGATCAAGGCATGAAAGAAAGTGATCTCTAATATGTAGAAACAAATGAGGTGAACCTTATAACCACCACAGCTTATTGGCCTAAAAAGTTTGCAGGATACAGCACAGGAAAAAAAAATCCAGGCAGAATGTGGTGATTTCTGTGATATGAAGTGACAAAACAAAAGCTCTGGGCAGACAATGTTTGCTAAAATTTACAGGACTGAACACTGGGGATGTGTGAGAAAGATAAATCTGGAAATTTGAAGAGAGTGCCTCTGAAGTTTTTAGCAGAGCACTGATCAGTGCATTTTTGTGAAAAAAAAAAATTCTGATGTTAAGGAAAAACTCATCTAAAAGGATAAATGAACAGATGAAATATTAAATCAGCCAGTGAAAAAAATACACTTTTTTAAGAGGAACAAAGTTGGCTATAACAAGAGACGTCTCATTGGAAACAGTGCAGTGAGAAGAGTGGAACAGCATCTTTAAAGTAGTGAAAGGCAGATCTGTCAAACCCAGAAATCTTTGTACGGAGGAAACATTTTTCAAAAACAAAGTGAAAATTAAGACATTTTTAGACATACTACAAACACTGAAATAAGAAAACAGCACCAATAAGCCAAAAAAAGAGATAAGGTGGAATTATAAAACATACTAAATTACCCTAAAACAAGGAAAGAAGAAAATGAGAACAAAGAACAAATAAGATAAATTAGAAAAAAACAGAACAATGATATAAGTACAGGTAAGTATACCAATAGTCACATTACATTATAATTGATCTAAATACTTCAATTACAAAGCAGAGTGTTGAATTGGATAAAAAAAGCAAGATCCAACTATATGTTGCCTACAAGAAATGCGCTTTAAACATAAGTAAAAAAGTTGTCAGAAGATGAAGATATACTAACCTCTGTCAAAAAGAAATCTGACAATCTACATTAACACCAGAAAAGAATTTCAAATTAAAAATATTATCAGAATAAGGAAGGTAATTTTATAACAATAAGAAAGTGAATTACTTGAAAAGACATAACAGTACTAAATATTTGTACATCTAATAGCAGAATATGTTCTATTTGAACTATTCAGCATCAAAGATGAGGAAATTCTTCCCAATCCCTTCTCTAGGACCAGAAACATGACACCCAAACCAGAAAAAAGGCATTATAGGATAAGAAAACTACAGTCTGATATCCCTCATGAACTTAAATATAAAAATTCTTAACAAAATTTGACAAATTAATTCAACAATGCATATAAAGAGAAATACATCTTGAGCAAATATGACTCACCATAGGAATGCAGGAGTGGTTTACTCTTCAGAAATGTATCAATGTAATTTAACATATTAAAAATTAAAGTCTAAAATAAATAAAAGAAAACATGATTATCTTGATAGGTGCAGTAAAGCTATCTGACAAAAATCTAACATTCTTTCCTGATAATTACTCTCAGCCAAGTAGAAATAGAAGGCTAGAAAGAAAAAGCCTCCTCAACCTGATAAAGAGCATCTACAAAAAAACCTGAAGTTATCATTATACTTGATGGTGAAAGATTGAATGATTTCCCCCTAAGATCAGGACTGACGATGATTTCTTTCATGACTTCTACTCAGCATTATACTGAGATCCTAGCCAGTGCAATCAGGTAAGAAAAAGAAATAAAGGTTATCTACACAAGAAAAAAAAAAGAAGTACGATCTTAAGTTATAAATTATAAGATCATCCACACACGAAATCCGATAGAATCTAAGAGAAGGTATTTGTCCTAATAAGTGAGTTTACCAGTTAGCAGTATAGAAAATTAGTCTAAAAAATCAATTATATTTCTGTCTACAGTTGACCTTGAACAACATGAACTTGAACTGTGCAGGCTCACTTATACTCAGATTTGTTTCCATTCACTATAGGTAGATTTAAACTATAGTATGTGCAGGATGTGAAGCCAACTAAATGGAGGTTTGACTTTTTGCAAATGCAGGACAACAGGGCTGACTGTGGGTTTCAGTATCCTGGAATCCATCCCTCGCATATATAGAGGGGAAACTGTATTTGCAACAAAAAAAAACAGAGATTGAAATAAATACCATGGACAATAGCATAAGAATATAAAATACTAAGCAATTAATTTGACAAAAATATGAAAGACCTGAGCACTGACAACTAGAAAAACACTGCTGAGAGAAATTAAGACCTAAATAAAATTGCAAGACTTGATAATGTTAAGATGTTAATTCTTTCCAAAATGATCAATAGCCTTAATACATTTCAAATTAAAATCCCAGTCGTATTTCTTGTCACCACTGATAAACAAACAAAAGAACTACAAAGGGCATTCAGATGCAAAGGCAGACATGCCTGATATCTTAAAAAATAGAATTTCTTTTTTTTTATTTTAAAAATTTGGGGTACAATTCAGGATTAGTTACATATGTGGTCATTGTACAGGTAAGTGTGGGTAATCTTACTGATGTTATGTGCCCCCATCTCCACCACAGCAGTGTCCCACTACTGCCAATTCCTTTCATATAGTATTATGATAAATGTTCAGGGTCATAATTTTGTTTTTCTTTATGGCTGCATAATAGAATTTCAATGTTGAATGGCAGTTTCTTTGTGGAAAATAGCTATAATCTGAAGAAAATACACAAATCATAGTTACAAAAAGTTGAGCCATATGTAAGTTATAGTAATAAATGTGCCCAAAATATTAAGGAAACGTTTTCTGACTTAAAGTCAGTATTTGGGAGTGGGGAAGAGAAAGAAGAGAAAACGGTGGCAAGTATTTTCAGAAAGCCAAAATGAAGAATAAAAACACAAAATGTCTGTGCACAAAGAAGGGAACTTATAAGTAACCCAGTGATTACTCGTACTTTTTGGTTGTGGCACTGTCTTTCTCTTTCCATTCTCTCTCTAATCTTAATAAGAAATCAAATAACCTAAATGCTAGTCTTCTGCAGTCAGAAACTGACTTGCATGATATTTTCATGGACTCGGCTAACTTACCATGGTATCAATGATGTGCCAGTCATGTTGTAAGTCAAAAGGAAGTGGTTTTTAAAAAGAAAGTAGCTCAAAGGTATTTCACAGCACAAAAGAGTTTTCAAAGGATATCAAAATTCTGTTCTTGTTTATGAGTCAATGCATTGACTTATCAGTTATAGGTATACTATTTGTACTGGAATTGTGAGGATGATGACGTAGGGTTCCTTCCAGGCAGGGGTCAGTTCTTTTTTTCTGGAACTTTTTGACGTAGACCCGCCTCCTGCTTCACTTGGGGCCAAAAGCCCTTTAGGACAATAGTCTGTTCTTGATTGCCCACATAAATAAAGAACTCTTAATTTAAAAAAAAAAAAATCCAGTCCTCTTTTGATGGACAGCAAGGTTGCTTCCAAGTAGAACCCACTTTCATCTCTGCCCTCTTTACTTTCCTTCCATCTACTTTCCATCCCCACCCAAAGTCCCCTTGCTGTGAGAAATATTTTGTCTCCTCTAGAAGAATAGTTCTGTCTGTCTCATAGTTGCCTCCAGACATTTCGTCTGGAGTCCTCAAGTTCTCGCCTATCCCCCTCCTAAGGCAACAAGCACATGATGGCCTGTCCTAGCCCCATGGCCCCTGCTGAGTTTCTTGAGTTTCGAAGCCATCCCTTGGCCTGGACACTTTCTCAGCTCTCCCCTGGCTGGCTCCTTCTGACCCTCCCTGTCTCCGTGTAAATGTTACTTCCCTGATCAGCCTCGGCAGCTGCCCATTATTCTTTGTTTTCTCGCTTGTTCCCTCCATAACCCTATCACAGCTCGTCTTTGTGTTTTCCTTGTTCACCTGTGTATCGTCTGTGTTCCCTCCAGGAAGACAGAAACTACATCTGATTTGTGGCTAAGAGCATGGACTTTGGAGCCAGCCTGGCTTCTAATCTCAGCCTTGCCACTTACTTACTTGCTGTGTGACCGTAGGCAACTCACTTAACCACTATGACTTAGTTTCCTCATCTGTACAGTGTGGGAAACACACTTCATAGAGTAGCTATGAGAAATAGATAAGTCAGTGCCTGCTAAGCATATATTAAGTGCTGTAAAGTGTATATTAAACAAAGTACCTAGCACTTAGTATAATGCCTGAATATGAGATGCTCAAAATCTATTTGTTGAATGTAGGAATTCATAAAAGAATGAATGAATATTACAACTTCCAAAAAATATAGTCTTCCATCTGACCAGAAACTATTTGGCTTCGGTGCTTTAACCTGCTCTGCTAGCTAAAGCATAATGCAACAAGATCAAAGCTATCAACTTGAATCCTAAAAGGGCAGCATAACTTATTGCTCCATGCAACTAGTATAGCTGGCTAGCAACGAAATTGTGTTGTTTACAGGCTGTAATGAATAAAAGTGCCTGAACACAGTGTTTTGTCACAAGTGTACATATCTTATTCGCTGTAATTTTATACCTTCATCTACTTTATAAATAATAGTTCCTGTTTCTAGTCATCCTGTAAAAACTATAATTTGCCAATAATAATCTATAATCTGAAAAGAAAAAATAGTAATTTAATCATGGTCGTCCTAAAATAACATATATATGTAAAATTATACACACACACACACACACACACACACATCTGTCTGGCTATGAAGATCAAATTTTGAGTCAAATTTTGAAATAATCTATGAAAGTATCTGAAAAATTTTTCTGCTGATCTACACATTGACTTTTTGTCCATGTCTAAAAACAAAACACAAAAAAGAAAGGGAAAATTTAGGGAGATAAAAAAATGATTCTTACAGAGGAACCGTTATCGTGAATTTAAGATTATCTGCCACATCTACAGAGCACAGGCCTTCTTTTTGTAGGCTTTGGGATGCCTGTACACTTTTCTCTTTCCCCTTCCTCCTGCTCACTCCAGACTACTAGACAAAAAACCACTGATAGATACTGAGAGTTATTCTAGCACTGCCTAGTCAGAAAGATTATTCTGGTATTGTAGAATAGAAGTGAGTAAGAAGGATGTATTGACTGTGGGAAGATCTCACCTACAGAAGTATGTTCTAGGCATCCAGCACAAGTCATCTGGGGAGGACAAGGTGGCCCCTTGACCCCCATTGATGGGGGACATTACTAGTTCCCTGACACAACTCATTATCAGTTCTTGAGGAGCCCAAGGTTGTCATGGGCAGATGAGGGTTCTTTAATCTGTTCATTTATTCATACACTTACAATTTAGTCAAACGTGGGTAATATGAAACTTATCTACATGACTAATGGAATAAAGACATATTAGGCACATTTTGTTATGATCAACCTCTCAGATCTTGACCCTGTACTCACTGTTGATTCATGCTGGGTCTTCCCTGGGGTTTACAGAACACTGGCAATGATATGTACCCTATTGAGTAGAATATCTGAGAATTTACTCTAATGAATGTTCCTCAAAGCAAGATGCTTTATATTCCACCATGAATGCCACGACGTACTCAAGTAGTCTAACTTCTAACACTTACCTCTTTCCCTACCTCCCTTGGGTCTCATGCCCCAATTTTTAAATCCATATTGCTATAAGGCCACATATGGAAATGGTAGCTCCCTGTTACACTTGATTTTGTGCCAATACCATGAATCCTTTTATATCGGCAGCTCAATCCAGCATTTTCTCTCCAGCCTAAAATCCCATCATGTTTTGCTCAGCTCACTGGATCAAAAATATATTGCCATATTATTTCCCCACTGGAAAACATTCTGTTGTCATTTTTTTCATCGAAAGCAGTCTTTATTCTTTGTACACTGTTCTTCACCTTCCCAACCGATGCCTCTCCCCACCCCTGCCTAAAATTGCTCATCGTTCCAATAAGTCAATATATCAGAACTGAAAATATGCGGTTTCCATCTCAGGGATCAATTTATGATCATCTTAAATCACCCTCTTTTTAATTGATGGCTCTACTACAAATTGCATACTTTGGTTTACTCTGTAAAAAATACAACTAAACTAAGGCAAAGCTGGCTATGACTCATGCATAATGAAATGAAAACAGTATCATCATTAAACACCAAATAAAGCCATTGATTCCGTGTATTAGTCTGTCAGTTTTAATTGAATTGCGTTTTCCCCCTTTCAGTTCTTAATTATGCAGTTCATGCTGAATCTTTATTTTTATGCACAGAATGGGATAATGTTCTCTGCCTCCTTACCTTATCGTCTAAAAATATAAGCCTATTGAGAACAGAAAAGTCTTTGTTGGTCTTAATTAAACCGAAACACCTGCTTTTATCCTGGGAGCTGAAAGTGTTGCAGTACTGCAAGACTGTTACCAAGCAAGGGGACAATAGTGCTGCTGCCTCTTGCATGTCCCTCTCCCTGACCTGCGGTCTCAGCCTCTTTCCAAATTCTATCAGAAGAGGAACACCGTGACATCACACTATCCAGCAAAGAAGAAGGTCCAGGGGGCCTCCCCAGCCTGCTAATGAGCATTAACTCTTGTCTAGACTGCCAGGTCCAGACAGTACAAAGCAAAGCAGACATTGTTTAACTTGGGGGTAGATATGGTTAGTGAAATAACATCCAATCTAAAAGTGCATTCTTTTCTTCAGTTAACTTGCAAAAGACCTGAAGGCAAAAGCAGGACTCTCTTCTGTTATGTGTCGCATAACTGAGATTATGTGCAAGTGAAAATGAGCAAAGGGAGATGGAATGAGTCTCTATCAAAAGAGGCAAAGGAAATGCGACCTCTGCTTTCCTCTCTTCCAATAAATATTTTAGCTGTTTCTAAAGCGCTTCTGCCATATTCGGGTACATGTATCACTCTAACATCAGCACAACTATATTCCTAGGATTCAATTCACAGGGATCGAATGCTCTTGTCTAGAGATCCCAAGTGAGAGAGAGTATTAGGAAGTTATTTACCTTAGACCACATAATAAAGGCAAAATTGTGTCTTTTCAGCTAGGAGAGTGTCCTGACAGCAACCTAGCTTGGTGAATAAAACCTGGGATTAAGAATCTAGGACTGAGCGAGGATCAGTCATTGATGTCCCAATGAAATGTGATATAAACTGGAAGATTATTATCATGGGCTGGAAACTCCAGATGACCAGGGACTGAGTCATACATAATAAGTAGTTAGTGAGGAAGAAGATGTGATTGCCATTTGGACATAACCTTGAGGGAGATGAGGGACCGGCCTCCTCGAGCAGAGAACATTTGATCTAATCTGTTGAAGAGCTGGCTCTCCCTGGAATATTGCCTACCCCTGGCACATGAGACTCTGCCCCATGTGCAGCTGCATCTCCAGTATCCATGCTAATAGAGGACGCTATCTTGGAATGAGAAGAGGCACTAATCATTCTTGTACTTATTTTACCCATGTGCAAACTCATCTGCCAATATTTCCTTGTTCAATGTGCTGCAAAGCATTCTAATAAGCTTATTCCAATTCCATCTTTTTTAATTCCCAAACTACCCTTTGATAGAAGTAAGGAGAGGAAGGAAAATGCCCAAGAAATGAGAAGAGGGATGTGGGATGGGCAGAGGGAACTAACATTTATTGAGTTCCTTTATCTTATAGGCACTGTTGGGTTTTATGCACCAGTGACCAGTTTTTGTTGTTGTTTATTGTTTTCACATCAATGACCAAGAGATAGACAATAGAGATAGATAGATAGATAGATAGATAGATAGATAGATAGATAGATGTGTGTTTATATTATAGGTATCTATTATATATGTAGTTTGTGTGTAGGGTAACAGGAAAACAAGATAATGTGACTTAGATACTGGACAACCGAAGGTTAAATGTAACTGCTGACACATGGGTCTACATATTTTATAATATTCCTGACTACAGTATATTTATTTATTCTACAGCATGCTGTAGTCTGGAATATTATATTTATTCTATAGTAATAAATCTATAAGTAATGTTGATTTTCTATGTTCACTGTTCCTAATGTTGCAAACTAATGCTTATACCAAGGTAACATCAATTTCAAATCAATTTCCTACAAATACCTGTCATAACTATATTGTTTTTATTAATAAACTAAAACAGCATATTTGATCAATGTATTTTTTGCTTCACACAAATTCACAGAGATCCAAAAAGATTATGAAGGAGATAAAATTTGTGTTTACAAGAGACTCTCTTTCAGAAGGTTTTACGAAATTATTCTTTCACTACTCAAAATGAGAAATCATAAAACAAGGAGATTATCACAAATCCTTGGCATAAATTCACATGAATATGACTTGCCAACATTTTAATTAAGGATAATAGGTTGGCTTATCAAATATAATTGAGGGAATATTGACCGAAGGTTGGTTTGTCTAAGGGGCAGTCAATGGAACATGAAGTTCTAGACACAGTCTTCCTCACATTTCCCCCTGATATTCTTTGCAAAGGAACATTTCACCTCATCTTGCCTTCTCGTACCTAGGAGCAGTTAAATGAAAAGGCCCAGCTGGATCTGACAGCCAAGTTTTGACACACAGGAAGAGGAGAGCATTCCGGTGCTATGGGACTTTTCAAAGTTAGACAGCAAAGGGATTCCCAGGACTTTGGGTCATCGAGTAGGATTCCTGTGCTGGAGAAGGGTTCCATACTCATCCTGGTTGTAACTCAGGCCTCAACAAATGCCCTGATAACTACTTCTGAATGTAGGACAACATAGATTTTCCCTGCCAGCACAGAGGAAGAACTTTCCAGAGATTTGAAAACTGACATATATTCGAGGAAAAAAGATGAAAATTGACTAGCAAAAGTACCCCATGAAGTACATCTCTTGATTTCTTAATGTCATCCTTTTTATGAGCCAGATTTTCTCATGGCCTAAACTACTCCCTGATTGTAAATTAAGCACCATATGAATAATTTGCCTGACGATAGTCTAGTGATCTAAGGTTAATGTTTAACTGTTAACAGAAAGCGGGATTCCAGGTACTATAACCCAGAAAGAGTACCATCAGGGTACCATTTAGCAAAATTCTGTTCAAGTCTTATAATAAAGAAGTAACTTAAGTGCTGGAGGAATCTGAGCCAATGAAGAAATTGATGGGGAAAGAATCTATCCCCTGGGCTGGGGTATTTTATGTTTCAATATTGAATCTTGAACATTTTTTTGCACCAGAAAAGTTATTCTTAGTAGTTGGCAGAGTAAATCCATGTTATCCTGCATTCTGAAGCAGTTCAGCTGAATCTAATTAGAACATCTGCAGATTTATACAGCTTTCTGTATATTAAAGTCCCTACCCTTGTGAAATAAATATTTCTCCTCAATCCTTTATTTTTACCCTTCTCAGGGTTAATCAGACTAATATGGTATAAATTTTAACAACCATTTTTACGATCCTGGGATGAATGGTGCAACACAAGCCTAAAATATCAAGATCTTATAAATATGTCAGTATGCACTAGATCTCAATGCCTTTTTACTGGCCATCAATTTTGGCTTAGAGAAAGGGAAACAATTATGAACTCAGTCATTTGCTTCTTGTTATTAGTTTCTCAGAGATTTTCAAGGTGATCCGTGCATTTCTGGGATATTAAGGAAAACGTCTTTGGTCTTGGTGTCTCTTGACAGAGAATTCATTGTATCACGTTGGCAATTAAACAAAAAAAGGTCAATTTGTTTTTGCAACTTAGATAAATGGCTCAGACTCATATAGAAGACAAGTATTTTACTAGAGTTAACTTTAAAATACTTCAACCCAGCCGGGCTCGGTGGCTCAGCCTGTAATCCCGCGCCTTTGGGAGGCTGAGGTGAGTGGATTGCCTGAGCCCGCAGGTTCAAGACCCGCCTGGGCAAGTGAGACCTCATCTCTACAATAAATCAAAAAATTAGCCGGGCGTGGTAGCGCGCGCCTGTAGTTCCAGCTACTTGGAAGGCTGAGGCGGAAGGATCGCCGGAGTCCAGCGGGTCGAGGCTGTGGTGGCCAGGAGCGGCCGCTGCGCTCCAG